>JAPYYD010003716.1:0-13830 GCA_028551405.1 Uromys caudimaculatus | reverse complement strand
AGGGGAGGGGAGGGAAGGGGAGGGGAGGGAAGGGGAGGGGAGGGAAGGGGACACCAGTTGGCAGGATAGAAACAGGTGTTGGGGGAGGGGAGCACATATGATCAAAATATATTGTATTTAAAGAACAAATTTAAAAATGAGAAGGAAACATCCTTTTAAATGTTTTAAATTGAATTTAGTAGTGATCAAAAAAATATTCTGGTTCTCACAAACATTCCCAGGAAAGCTGGGGTTACTGGTGGGTTCAGTCTGTTCTGTTTGTGTGGTATGTCTTGGAATTGTTCGAAGAAGTAGTTTGGGCTTGTTTGCTATTTTTTAGAATAACGAGTAGGCAGTTAGCAACAGAAAATGTCAGAGGGGCCCAGCAGTCAAGTTTGCAAACAGTCTTCAGTAGCTCCCAGACCTGGTCGTCAGAAGCACGTTTAGTTGGGACAAGAAAAGGAAAAGAAAACAACAAAGCATCCATCTCGCCTCTACCTCAGTCAACCCGAGAGACAGACTTCCTTGTGTGACCTACATCGGCTGACTGGTCATTTGTCATTCAGGTTAGACACAAGACAGAAGTGAGCATTGTTCTGATGCTTGGCCCTGATAACATCCAAGAAAACTGGTGAGAGAGAGAAAGACAGAGCACGGTCAATGCTGTCATTTGAGTTTCAAAAGCATGATTTTTCTTTTAAAGAAACATCTTTAGTTTCCAAGGCTGAACACACAGTTCCTAAGAGCAGACTAAAAATTTCCACTGGACTCACTTGTGAGCAGCAACTCTATTCAGTGGCCAGTGGGCTGCCAATCTCAGCTGTCCCTGGACACTAGACACTGCCCACTCACAGGCACCAGCCTCGCTCCCCCACCACAACCACTTTCTGTCTCTCCCTTGCCTAGAAAATACTTTTGCACACTAACATTCGTAGGCTATGCTGTCTAAGCTGATGAAAATAAAGCTTAATGGTACTTCAGAGCTCATAAACCCGTGTGTGTGTGTGTGTGTGTGTGTGTGTGTGTGTGTGTGTGTGCGCGCGCACATGTGTGTGTGTGGTGTGTGCGCGTGTGTGCATGTGTGTGTGTTATATGTGTATGTCTGTGTGTCTTTGTGTGTGTGTGTGTGTGTATATATATGTGTCTGTGTGTGTATGTATATATGTGTGTCTCTGTGTGTGTGTCTGTGTGTATATGTGTGTCTACATATCTGTGTATATATGTGTGGTCTATATGTGTGTCTGTGTGTCTATATGTGTGTGTTTGTATGTGTATATGTGTGTGTCTGTGTATGTATATGTGTATGTCTCCATGTGTGTCTGTGTGTCTTTCTGTGTGTCTGTATATATGTATATGTATGTGTACATTATTTAATCCTCTAGGTAACCCTGTAAAGAGGGTATTGTCACCCCACCCCTCTTCTTCTCACTACTGAAGCCAGTTCTCAGGGGAGTCACTTGCCTGGGGCCACCCAGGGAGCAGGTGGAACACGGCCAGGCCCAGCTGGGTCTGACTTGGCTCTGTTGCATCCAGAGGCCTGGCCCTGCAGCTGGTGGATCAGCTGCTGTTCCTCAGGATTGCCAGCACCTTCTGAACCTCCAGTGACTCTCACTAACTGGAATTACACATCCCACTTCCCCAGCCCATCCTCCCCCTCCTCCTGGAAGCTGTTTCAACCTGTCGCCTCTACGCTTCTGTGTGTGCTTAGGTGGGCCTGTCACTGAGTCTTCAGTGAGCTACAAAGCAGAATGTGAAGTCTTTTATTCAGATAAGGAGGTTTTGGTTCTTTTGGTTGTTAGAAGGTGACATTTGACTTTCAAATTCCTCTTCTTAAGTGCCCAGTGGAAGGCACACTTCCACAAGACTGAGGCGGGAGAGAAGAGGAAGCTTAAAGGAACATGGAGAAAGAAGGGAGTTATCACCTGAGATCTGGTTTCTCTGTGTCCGACAGAGTCAAGAACTTAAGCATGGATGACAAAATGCAAGCAGCTGTAAAGATTACCTGGATCATAAGGCAGTTCTGGTTTTAAGTTCTGAAGAACCCTCTCCTCGATTTTCATAACAGCTAGACTGACTTTCATCCCACCATCAATGTGCAAAGGTTTCCTTTCCCACATGCTCACCAACACTTATTATTTGTTTTCTCAATCGACTGCCATTCAGCTATGCCACTTATAGGTATTTATCCAAAGAACTCTGGGTCAACATATCACAGAGACACTTGCATGTCAATGTTAACTACAGCATTACCCACAATCCCTGCCTAGGTGTCCAAAGATAGACGGGTGTGTGTGTGTGTGTGTGTCTGTCTGTCTGTCTGTCTGTCTCTCTGTGTGTGTGTGTGTGTGTGTGTGTGTGTGATTTTATCCTGCTATAAAGAAGAATGAAATTCTCTTATTTGTAGGAAAATGGAGGTTGTCACATTAAGTGAGTCGAGTCAGTTTCAGATAAATATTACATGCTTTCTTTCATCTGTAGATTCTCCATTTTATGTTACATTAAATCATGTGTGTGTCACGTGCCATGAAATTAGAGTTAAAATAGTCTAGAACAAAGAGTACTAATGAGAAAGGGGGGGGGCAAACAGGAAGGTAAGAGGATATGGGGGAACGTGTCAAAGTACATTATACACTTAATATGAAAATGCCTTTATAATTTGACCCCAAATTGGTCCTGTCTAAAAGAAATGCAGTCACAAAGATAGAGCAAAGACTGAAGGAATGGCTGACCTGTGACCAGATCATTTTGAGACCCATCCCATGGGCAGGCACCAATCCCTCATATTATTAATGATGCTATGTTGTGCTTGTAGAAAGGAGCTTAGCATAGCCTCTGAGAGGCTCTATCCAGAAGCCGACAGAGACAGATGCAGATACCCACCTACAAACATCGGACAGAGGTTGGGGACCCCTCTGAAAGAGTTAGGGGAAGGATTAAAAGCCCTCAAGGAGATGGCAACACCACAGGAAGACCAACAGTGTCAACTAACCTGCGCCCCTGAGAGCTTCCTGAGACTGAGTCACTAACCAAAGAACATACACAGGCTAGTCTGAGTTCCCACCCCCACCCCACACACATATGTACCAGAGAGCTGCCATATCTGGCCTCAGTGGGAAAGGATGTACCTAGTCCTGTAGAGACTTGATGCACCAGGGTGGGGAAATACTGGGAGAAGGTGACCTCTCAAAGGCGAAGGGGATGGAGGATGAGGTATAAACTCTCCGAGGGGGACATTTGGGATGTAAATAAATTGAAAAAGCCTTTATACAACTCAGCGCTATCTACAATCTAAGACATAGAATGATTGCCAGTGGAAAGATAACATGCCCTTTGCAGAGAGATCTCAAACCAGTCTGTTACAAGGATAAATGAACAATGTTTAAAGCCAAAACATGTGTTCTTTTAAGGGTATCTATAATGATTTGAATACACTTGGCCCAAGGAGTGGCACCATTAGGTGTGGCCTTGTTGGAGTGGGTGTGTCACTATGGGCATGGGCTTAAGACCCTCATCCTAACTGCCTGGAAGCCAGGATTCTCCTAGCTTCCTTCAGATGAAGATGTAGAACTCTCAGCTCCTCCTGCACCATGCCTGCCTGAATGCTGCCATGTTTCTGCCTTAATGATACTGGACTGAACCTCTGAACCTGTAAGCCAGCCCAGATTAAATGCTGTTCTTATAATAGTTGCCTTGGTCATGGTGTCTCTTCACAGGAGTAAAATCCTAAGACAGTACTCTTGTCAGCATTTCTCTGTCACCCCTAAACCTAAATAAGTCACCTCATAACACCATGTATAGCTTCATTCACAAAAAGGAGTTAAGATCAGGGAAGTAAGCAAACCAGGTCATTTTTTAAAGTTAATTTTTAAATTTTGCCTAGTCTTTGAATTTGGGTATAGATTATACACTTTAAAAGTAACATGACTTCAAAATCATGTAGATGACTATTGCTAAGACATACAAAGGCACCTCCCCCACTCCATATATACATACATACATATACATACATACATACATACATACATACATACATACATACATACTTAAGTGAGAGAGTATACTGCTGATCTACTGGTGCAGTTTTGAGACGGACAGGACCCTTCTCAGCTCAGGTGTGCTTGACCCAGGCACTTAGGGTAGTAGAAACTCAACCTGAGCTCTCAAGTTCATAGTCTCCAACCAGAGAGACCCAGATGTGTACAAAAGGAAGCAGAGAAGAAGCAAACTTTCTTGAGGGAAACTGAGAAATTCCTGAGTGGGAGCAGTTCCCAAGACAGGAGAAAGACAACAAACTGGTTTTGTCTAGGCTTGTTTTGTTTGTTTTGAGTGAGTCTTACAGCAGGAGCTGGACTAAGACTGAGGTAATTTCGGCTGAGGTTGGCTTATTCCCTGGGTGGTTATGGGCCAAGCCAATGGAGGGCCTGCGTGCTCTATGCTGGTCTCCCAGGTCCAAGCAAGGAGGTGATGACACTTTGTTCACACGCTGCCCACCCAGTTAGGGGTTGCCAAAAGCTCTCTGTCCGCCTCTCACTAATGCTTTGTTAGCTGCTGACCTTGACTGTCTGCTCATTCTTCGCCCACTAGTCATTGATTCTGCAGATATCTAGCTGGCCACTAATTAGAACCACAGACATCATCTTATAATTCCATTGACCCTAAAGACTTAATAATGGATTTGAAAGACAAGACTTAAAATGTGGGGAACAGAAGAGGGTATTTGGAGGTGTGTGAATATGTTCAAAGTACAGTATATAAATATATGAAACTGCCATAATGAACACATTATTTTATACAATTAATGTAACTTAAAATATCAGTGGCTATTTGCATGATGAAAAATAAAAGAACATTGGGGAAATTAGGAAGGGAAGGTTTGTGTTCTCAGTTGATTTGGTCACCCAAACTGTTGGCTTGCTTTTCTCTTTTGCATGGCCTTGAAAAGAAGTATATTAGTTACTTTGCTGTTGCTGTGGTAAAGCACCGTGACCATGGTAACAGATAGAACAAAGTTTATTTGGATTTATGGTTCCAGAGGGATGAGCACCCCTGAAGGCAGAGGGGCTGAAGCTGGAAGCTGAGAGTTCAAATCTTAAACCATAAGCAGGAAGCAGAGAGAACAAACTGGAAATGGGGTAAAATTTTAAATGCTCAAAAGCCCACTCCTGTGTCATATTTCCTCCAGGAAGTCACACCTCCTAAACCTCCCAAATGGCACCACACACTGCGGACCAAGTTTTCAAACATCTGAGCCTGTGGGAGACATTCTCATTCAAACCACCACAGGGACACTGCAGAGCATGGTTCTGCAAACGCTAGAAAATTCCCCATGATGAGATCTCATCATTATAAAATTGAGATGAGCTAAGTCCATACACAGCTGCTGAAAAGATAGCTGTGATCCATTTTCTTATTAATGTTGGAGGATTGCTTTCCATACTCACATAGAACTGAATGAGGACTCAGAATGGTCTAACACCCAAAAGCATGTTGTTATTGGACAGGTCACTTTGTGAGGATTCTATAATACATTTCCCAAGCATGGGTGAGATCCCAGCTTAAATGGAACCCAGATTCCAGTTGGGGGTAGTTATAGGACTGAGGGAGAGAACTACAGAAAGACACATTCTTGTTCCCAAGAGAAGGCAAAGGAGAAGACACACTCCCGTGGAAAAGGAGCTTTCATTACACACACACACACACACACACACACACACACACACACACACAAACACACACACACACAGACCACATGCACACACACACAGCAGCAGCAGTAGCATGGCCATTGCATGCAATTGCCTACAATTCCGTTGTTCCTGCTTGTGGCTCCTGACACCTGTCAATTTATCACTCTTGTCAGAAAACTGTAAAACTACAAGGTTTGGGTTCGAATAAACGTTCCCTGAGCTGACACTTCTTTCACCATTAGCCATATCCCCAAGTTTCAGATAGTGAATACACATAGAAGAAACCAGATTATCTTAATTAGGGTTTCATTGCTGTGAAGAGACACCATGACCAAGGAAACTCATATAAAGGACAACATTTAACTAGGGCTGGGTTACTGGTTCTGAGATTCTATCCATAATCATCATGGCAGGAGCATGGCAGTGTCTAGGCAGGCATGGTGCTGGAGGAGCTAAGAGTTCTACATCTTCATCTGAAAGCAGTCAGGAAGAGTCTGTAGACCAGGCAGCTAGAAGGAGTGTCTCAAAGCTCACCCCCACAGTGACACACTTCTTCCAACAAGGCCACACCTACTCCAACAGGCCACACCTCCTAATAGTGCCATTCCCTGGGTCAAGCATATTCAAACCAGCACACAAATATATCCCCATAGGCTGAGGAAATGAATATGTTAAAATGTTCTTCACAGTGAGTAACTAACAGTCAGGTGGCTACTCAATAATTTCTGTGCTTTGGAAATGCACAGGACATGTTGGGGTCCAAAGAACATGTTTTTAAATAACAAACCTCATGAAAGTGAGAGGGACAATCAGTCACATGAAAAAGAATTATCAGTCCAGGCACGGAAGGAGGAGGGCCAGGAGTTCAAGGCTTTTCTCTCCCTAGAGAGAGTTTCAGGCCACCCTGGTCAACATGAGAAACTGTCTCAAGGAAAAATAAACAAACAAAAACAAGAAAGAATGAATGACTGTTTGAGAGAGAGAGAGAGAGAGAGAGAGAGAGAGAGAGAGAGAGAGAAAGAAAATTAGAACTGGAGAGATGGCTTCACAGTTCAGAGCACTTGCTGCTGTTCAACAGGAACTAGGTTCAGTTCCCAGAACCTACGTCAAGCTGCTCACAATCATCTGTAAGTCCTGCTTCAGGAGATCTGATGCCTCTGCCTCTGAGGTCACCTGCACTCATGTGCACATACCCACATGCAGATATACACACCTACATGTAAAATAATAATAATAATAATAATAATAATAATAATAATAATAATAATAATAGATAGGTTATTTCTCTGCCCCAGTGGACTGAGCCAATTCAAGCCAGATGAGATTATATTAAAGGCAGTTTTATTGGGAAGCTACACTTGGGCGAGTTCACTGGCCTCAAGGATTGAGGTCAGGGGAGTTGCCATGGGGATGTGGGGGTGGGAGGGGAGGGAGAAAGGGCCTGCCTAGAGAGAAGAGGATGAGAAGTAGGAGGAAGAGGAGAGAAGAGGAAGGGGGAGAGAGAGAGCTTGCAAAATGTCTAGATTATATAGGGAAGAGCCTGTGGGGGAAGGCCAGCCCTGGGCTGGAAAGTTCAGGGTTGGGGGCAGGTATGCCAGGTAGGAACTAAGGAATGCTGGGAGAACCGGGAGGCCAGGTCTGCTTTGATATGTAAAATATGCACTTTAGTCCCTTGTCCCAGGGCCAAAACCAAATAATAATAATAATTCAACCTTTAAAAAAAGAGAAGGAAATTGACGAGTCCCACACACATTGTCATCCTGTGGAAGCATCAGAAATGGATGTTATAAACAGATCACGTGTAAGAAAAATGTTTCCAGATGGTGAGAGGCTATTTAAGAGAACCAAGCATCAAGAGAAAAATGAAGGAAACACTCTGCGGCCTGTATAGGAAGAAAGGGCTTTAAAGAGGAATGGTTTTCCACGTCAAAGCTTCCATCTTTCCCAGCATTTTTCTGAAGGGTTTGATAAGAAAGCAAAATAATTACGGATCAAAACCACTATGGCACAGTTCCGTCGCATGAAGCTAGAAGTGAGCTGTGAGCTCCTTTAGCCAAGCCTTCTGTCCCAGGTCACCAGACGCCCCAACAGCACAAAGTTGTCCCAGCCAATCTCCAGGCCTGTCATGCTCGAAAGGGCTACGTGTAGAATACACACAATGGTCCAACAACCCATCCCACATAGCTTTCTGAGAGCCACAGACTCAAGGGCAAAGGAGCCAGAGAAGGAACTGCTGATAGTTGTTAATTGGGAAGCAACTACCCCAAAGAGAAACAAACAGCCTGGCTGAGAGAAATGCCCTGCAGAAGGAAGCAGGGCAGTAGCCAGAAGCCTTCAAAAGGCCACAATGGCAGCTGAGAATAGACAGAAACTTCCTCACAAGACCCCTTCCTCTGCAAGGACAGACCCGGAGACTCGACTGTGAACTTTAGCAACTTTTGGTGGGCTCAGCGTTCTTCAACCTCCTCTACCAGGTTTCACAGCTCTTCCTTGATTGAGCCTATTTTTTTTCACCTTATTTTCCTTCTCATGTTCAGCCAATCAGAGCCCAGCTGTAAATGCCAATCGCCTACAGCTTTACAGACAGAACTGCTGCCTGAGCCTATTGAAGGAAGAAAGGGCGAGAAGACTTCAGAGTTCTGCTCCCAGAAGATGACTGGAAGTGTGAAGGCTTCAGGATCCCTTCCCAGCCTGTTTCCTCACCAGAGATGAGATTCTCTGGGAACAGAGTCCTCAGAAAACTTCCTGGCCTTAAGGCTTCTGCCCTAGGCAAGGAGCTTGCTCCAGACAGTGTCCAGGACTGGACCAGCAGCTGTAGACAGGACTCATTCTGCCTCAGTCTCTAAGTCCCTGCCTGCACTTTGACGACGTGTGAGAGTTCATTCCTTCCGTTCCTCTAGCCTCAGACATCTGCTGCTTCAGGGGCCGAGAACTCCAGCCCTCAAGCCCTGCCACTCCTGCCACACCTATCACTGACTTACGGACATGCGGACATGCGCTGCAGGGGACTGCTTTTGCTTGGCTCCTCCAAACCCTCTAAGAGCCTTTGTGTTGTAACTTCTCGGAGTGGTCGTGGCTCTTGGTTCTTGGCTCTCAGTCAGCATCCTGCTGCTACCAACAGTTCAGACTCGTTCTATTTAAATTTGGCACAGCAAACTGTCTAATATTATTGTATCCTACTTAAGGTTGTTAATCCATGACAACGGTCCCCTCCCATTTGTACTTTCTCCTTTGTTCCCACTCCATTTTTGGAGGAGGATGGGACTTGCAGTTGGGTGGATATGGGAGATGATCTCTACTGATTGTATCAAGAAGACAGGGGTAAACGTTGTCTTCTGAGGTTGTCCTGTGCAGTGGAGGAGGTATAATCAATTGCTCTGCAGGTCATACTGGGCAATTGTCAAACAAGCTTTAGACACTGTAAACAGGTGCTAACACATGCTCTTATAATTAGATAACCGATAGACTTACAAAGGCAAGGAGAGGAGCAGCATCTCTGTTGCTTGAATAGGAGCCTTCCTTGTGGCCTGCCTGGGTGCTTCTTATAGCTCCAGGCTCTCTCCATGGTACCTAGCCACCATGTGAGAAACTCAGTCTAAACTAAGGGGTGAGACCCTGTGAAGGAAGGACCCTACAAGAAGAGAGACCATCCCAAACATTCCACCAAGCCCAGAGTCTGACTGAACACCTCTACACAGAGGACCTCATGGAAGAGCAACGGAACAACCCCCCCCCCCGGGGGGGGGTAATGCAGCCAACCTACAGTCGTGAGAAACAATAAGCCTTCTGGTTTTTCAAGTCACCAAGGATTGAAATGATTTGTTATGCTGCAACAGAACACAAATAGTCACACAACACATGGATTCACTAAACAGTGACTGGAAGAAAGTTTTAGAACGCGTTTCTTGTTCTCAAGATGGCACCTTCTACAAGGGATGCCCTGGAAAGGCCAGTTATTGCTCAGTCACATAAGTACTCCTTTGGGTTTGTGTGGTGTTGTGTGAGTCCCCCATGCCTGGGGAAGAGTTCACCCCAGATAAAGCACCAATAACAGACTAAAGAAATAATCCCAACTGAGTATAACTTGTGAACCAGTGAGCTCACTGGGATGACCTAGAGAGTGACTCAAAGACAGTTACATCACCAAAAAGCCTGTGCATCACTGAATGAAATCTCAGAAAAGATGCACCCATGGAGTTCCCCACCCAATGGCAGGCAGCGTCACTAAAGACAGTCTCCTCTCAGTTGTTTGCTATTTATAACTGTGGGCATGGGCCTTGTGAACCTTTGAACTTTCGAGCCTTTCAGGTTCCCTTCATTTCCTGAGTCTTACCAGCTTCTCTCTTCTCTCCAGGAGGGTGTGCTTCCCTTTAGAGGAAATAAACATAGAGATCCCCAAATCTTGTCTTCTGGGTGAAATGGAGGACTGGAAGATGAATGACAAGCAGCAAGCCTCTGGGTACCAGGACTGTTCGAACCCATGGGCTTAACTCACTTATCACAATCCTTGTCCCAGGTGCCTCAATCATCCGACTCTGTAAGTGCAAACTCAAAGGGAGGCACAGTGGTGCACATCTGTAATTCCAGACACTCAGAAGGTTGGGCCAGGAGGACCTCCAGTTCAGGGCTAGCCTGATCTACATAGAGAGGCCTTTTCAAAATAAATAAATGAGTAAATAATACAAACTCAGACCTTTGCTCTTTTCTCCCTGTAGCCTCTTTGTTCCGGTTATGCTTCCCTCATATCGGCATGCTTTGGATATTCACTCCAAGTAAGAGCCACGCTGAGGAAGGACGCATGACATAAGCCTGTGTCCACACCGAGGATCTGTGACTGACTGTGATGGCCAGGGGCTGTTTCTCCCTATTCTGCCCACCTGCCTGAGAAAGGGTCAGCTCAGCTGCTGTTTGGATAACTGTCCCCCAAAGCACCCTGTCTTAAACGCTTGGTCCCCAGCCTGCGGTGCTGTTGAGAAGTGATGGAACTTTTAAGAGAGCTTCTAGTCATCAGGACATGTTCTTGAAAAGATATTGAGATCCCAGCTACTCCTCCTCCCTCCTCTCTCCAACTCACCTCTTCCCCTCCTGTTCTTCTTCCTTCTCCCTCTCTTCTCCATCCTCCCTCTCTCCTCCCCCTCTACTTTCCCTCCTCCCCCCTCCTCTCTTCCCCTTCTCTTATTCTTCTTCCTCTCTCTCTTTCCTTTCCTTCCCCTCTTCTTCCTCCTCCCTTTCTCTCCTCTCCCTTCTCCCCCTCCTATCCCTCTTTCTCCTCCTCCTATTCCCCCTCCTCCTCTTTCTCACCATAAAGAAAAAATTTGTCACAAGCTATGGCCATGATGTGCTGCCTTGCCAAAGCTACAAGAACAATGAAGCAAAGCAGACATAGACCAAAACCTTCCAAAAGAGCCAGGCGTGGTGGAGCACGCCTGGAATCCTAGAACTTGAGAGGCAGAGGCAAGCGGTCACTGTGAGCGTCAGGCAAGACAGGGCTACATAGTGAGACCCTGACACCCCCCAAACAAAACAAACAAACAAACATCAAATCCAAATCAGTGAGCTGAAATAAACCTCCTCTCTTGATAAGCTGATTAGCTCAGCTGTTTGTTACAGTAATGGAAGGCTGTTATCACATGCTCCTCAGTTCTGCCCTCCCCCACACATCTAATGTAGTTTCCACACTTACCCCCCCTCCTCTGTCTTCCGTGTATCTCAGGCTCCTGCATAATTCTACTAGTGGGATGCTAGGGAAATTATATGGAACTATGGAATGCTGTGATATTGTTTAAACTCCATTTACCCAGACAGAGCTGGTCTGCTGACCAGCACCAAGGGTAACTTCTATCCAGGGGCAAAGCATGTGCTCAGAGTTCCCAGCACTCGAAACTACGTTCAGCTCCAGTTCCGGGGTATCTGATGCCTTCTTCTGGCCTCCTTGGGCACCCGTACTCATACCTACACAGACATACACAATTAAAGGTAATGAAGAAAACGTTCCTTATTTCCATACAGCCAAATAAAACTCTGATGGCCAGAAACATGTCCTGCGAGTTCTAAGTTCATAACGGCAGCTAGCAGTGTCAGTCACAAAGACCACAGTCAGGGATGTTCATGAGTGAAATGTGGCCAGCAGACCCCATGGAACTGTCCACATCGCTCCCAAGATGTGCAGGAAATGCTAGGCTCAGCACCACACCCGCCTGGGGCTTGAAGTGTGCAGAGGATAGCCTCAGCCCTTCCTTGAGTTATCTTTATATACACCAGGGCTTGCAAGTGTCACAGAAGGTTCAGTTGGTGAAGTCACAGCTGGTCATGTCATGGTTCACTGTTTGTCTTCAATTCTATATCATTCTGAAGAAGAAAGGGTCACCTGACCATCAAAATGAGAGAAAATTTCCCCAACACTGACCCAAGCCATTACTGGATACTGAATTAGAACATTTTCCTATAATAAATGATTTCCCCTTTAAACATTCAAAACCTTTGATATGCCACATGATATGGCTGAGGCCTGAAGGATATCCTTACCCATGTTGGGATGGGTTTGCAGACAAAGCATTACTCAAGTCTTTTCCTTTCTCTGTGAGCATCTGCCCAGCCCTTACCTTCTGGGCCAGTTCCCCTGGAAACAACAAAGGTCTCTTAACCACTGAGCCATCTCTCCAGCTCCTACAAAGACAATCTCTACACAGTGCACAATAGTATTACCCCAACACTATGATATTTTCATACATGTACATGATGTGTTTTGATCACAGTTGCCCCTCCCCACCTCCTCTCATCCCCCTCCCCCTCCATACCCCCATCCTCTCCCCAACTAGTTTCCTTCCAATCTCCTGTCTCCTCCCTCCCCAACCCCAGGCCTTTGAACCTGTGTCGTGTTCTGGTAGATGCTGCTAAGAACAACACAACTAACAGGGTGGAGACTCACCCTTCACAGCAGGCCACATCCTCAGGCCTCATGTAGTTCAAGGGTCTAATGCGGCAAGTCCTTCTTGGGGGCCCTGGTAGACACCACAATGGCTTCTGAGAGAAACGGGACCTCAAATTGGGCCTGGTGATGCATGCCTTTAATCCTAGCACTCAGGAAGCAGAAGGTAGGTGTCCGTGAGTTCCAAGCCAGTGAGGTCTACAGAATGAGTTCTACACCTACACTGACCTTATCTCATTGCACCCAAGTTATCCATGCACCACAGACAGCTCAGGGAGTCCCCCTTGCACCACGCCACAGGCTGTGCTGTTGCCCTGGACAAAGGCACCTGCAAAAGGCTTTGCCATCCAAGCATTCATCTGTTCTAAAAGGACGGCCTAGTGGGTGCTTCATGGGGAAGTGTCACCTACGAAGGTGGGGATTATCATTCATACCCACGGACTCACAAGAAGCAGCTCTTGTCATGGATGCAGCGCCGCCGTTCTCTAAATAGAGCTTACTCGGGCAAAGGAAATCCAGTAAATACAGACCAAAACCACTGAAGCTTCCATGTGACCTAGTAGGTGGTTGGGCTGCAAAGACAGAAAGTGGCAATATTCAACTCGAAAGCATTCTGCCGGGCAGAGGATCAGCCTATAGTGGGAGCTTTAAGGGCAGTGAAAAAGGAAGGAATTGGGTAGTGTTCCTTCTGTTTCTATTTTGTGAAATAGATTGAAGAGTATTGGTATTAGGTCTTCTTTGAAGGTCTGATAGAATTCTGCAGTGAACCCATCTGGACCTGGGTTTTTTTTGGTTGGAAGACTTTTAATGACTGCCTCTATTTCTTTAGGCATTATGGGACTGTTTAGATGGTTTATCTGATCCTGACTTAGCTTTGGTATTTGATATCTGTCTAGAAAATTGTCCATTTCATCCGAATTTTGCAGTTTTGTTGAGTATAGGCTTTTGTAGTAGGATCTGATGATTTTTTGAATTTCCTCAGGATCTGTTGTTATGTCTCCCTTTTCATTTCTAATTTTGTTAATTTGGATTCTGTTTCTGTGCCCTCTGGTTAGTCTGGCTAGGGGTTTATCTATCTTGTTGATTTTCTCAAAGAACCAACTCCTGGTTTTGTTGATTCTTTGTATAGTTCTTTTTGTTTCTACTTGGTTGATTTCAGCCCTGAGTTTGATTATTTCCTGCCTTCTACTCCTCTTGGGTGTATTAGCTTCTTTTTGTTCTAGGGCTTTCAGGTGT
>JAPYYD010003715.1:0-13830 GCA_028551405.1 Uromys caudimaculatus | reverse complement strand
GTTTGTTTTGTGACCAATTATGTGGTCAATTTTGGAGAAGGTACCATGAGGTGCTGAGAAGAAGGTATATTCTTTTGATTTAAGATGAAATGTTCTATAGATATCTGCTAAATCCATTTGGTTCATAAGCTCTGTTAGTTTCACTGTGTCTCTGTTTAGTTTGTGATTCCAAGATCTGTCCATTGATGATAGTGGAGTGTTGAAGTCTCCTACTATTATTGTGTGAGGTGCAATGTGTGCTTTGAGCTTTAGTAAGGTTTCTTTTATGAATGTGGGTGCCCTTGCATTTGGAGCATAGATGTTCAGAATTGAGAGTTCTTCTTGGTAGATTTTTCCTTTGATGAGTATGAAGTGTCCTTTCTCATCTTTTTTGTTGACTTTTGGGTGAAAGTCGATTTTATCCGATATTAGAATGGCTACTCCAGCCTGTTTCTTGGGACCATTTGCCTGGAAAGTTGTTTGCCAACCCTTTACTCTGAGGTAGTGTTTTCTTTACCATGGAGATGTGTTTCCTGAATGCAGCAAAATGCTGGGTCCTCTTTATGAATCCAATCTGTCAGTCTATGTCTTTTTATTGGGGAATTGAGTCCATTGATGTTAAGAGATATTAAGGAATAGTGATTGTTGGTTCCTGTTATTTTCAATGTTACTTTTATGTTTGTATGGCTATCTCCTTTTCAGTTTGTTGAAAGATTACTTTCTTGTGTTTTCTAGGGTGTGGTTTCCCTCCTTGAGTTGACATTTACCATCTATTATCCTTTGTAGGGCAGGGTTTGTGGAAACATATTGTGTAAATTTGGTTTTGTCATAGAATATTTTGGTTTCACCATCTATGGTAATTGAGAGTTTTGCTGGGTATAGCAGCCTGGGTTGGCAGTTGTGTTCTCTTAGGGTCTGTATGAGTTCTGCCCATGATCTTCTAGCTTTCATAGTTTCTGGTGAGAAGTCTGGTGTAATTCTGATAGGTCTGCCTTTATATGTTTCTTGACTTTTTTCCCTTACTGCTTTTAACATTCTTTCTTTGTTTTGTGTATTTGGTGTTTTCACTATAATGTGAGGGATGAATTTTTTTTCTGGTCCAATCTATTTGGAGTTCAGTAGGCTTCTTGTATATTTATGTTTATCTCTTTATTTAGGTTAGGGAAGTTTTCTTCTATAAATTTGTTGAAGATATTTTCTGGTCCTGTGTCAATGTTGTCTATGGTATCTTCTGCTCCTGAGATTCTCTCTTCTATCTCTTGTATTCTGTTGGTTATGCTTGCATCCATGACCCCTGGTCTCTTTCCTAGGTTTTCTAACTCCAGGGTTGTCTCCCTTTGTGATTTCTTTATTGTTTCTCTTTCTTTTTTAGCTCCTGGATGGTTTTGTTCATTTCCTTTGTCTGTTTGATTGTGTTTTCCTGTAATTCTGCCTGTTTGATTATATTTTCCTGTAATTCTTTAATGGATTTTTGTGTTTCCTCTTTAAGGGCTTCTAGCTGTTTACCTGTGTTCTCTTGTATTTCTTTAAGGGCGTTATTTCTTTCTTTCTTAAAGTCTTCTATCATCGACATGAGAAATGATTTTAAATCTGAGTCTTGCTTTTCTGGTGTGTTGGGTATCCAGGGCTTGCTGTGGTATGAGAGCTGGGTTCTGATGATGCCAAGTACCCTTGGTTTCTGTTTTATGTTCCTGCCCTTGCCTTTTGCCATCTTGTTAACACTGATGTTAGCTGATCTTACTCTGTCTGACTGTGGCTTGTCCCTCCTGCAGGCCTCTGTATCAATACTCCTTGAGGACCAGCTCTATCTGAGAGGTGTCTGGGTTTGGAGAGCTGTGGCACAAGGTCCGCTCTGGGGTGCAGACAGAAACCAGAAGGATCTTGTCCTCAGCTGTACCTTGGTTCCTGTGTCCTGATGGCTCTGCAAGGTTCCCTCTTGATCCAGTGAGTTTGAACAGAAGTGGTGGTTTTGCCTATGCTCGAAGGTGTGCCAGCACTCCTGGGATACCAAGTCTCTCCTGGTCCTGGTGAGCAGTGGTACTTGTCTTATCCCCGCTCATGGCTTTTCCACGCTCCTGGGAGGGTAGGTTTCTCCAGGCGCTGCTTGGCTATGGAACCCTGGTGGCCCAGGCAGAGGTCTCCTGCCACAGATGGAAACCGGAAGGTTCCTATGCCCAACTTTACCTCAGTCCCTGTGTCCCGAGGGTTCCGGGCAAGTCTCGGTGAGCAGCGGTGCTCGTGTTAACCCCACTCACGGCTTTTCCATGCTCCTGGATGTGTAGCTTTCTCCTGGCGCTACTTGGCTTTGGAACCCTGGTGGCCCAGCACAGGTCTCCCACCACAGATGGAAACTGGAAGGTTCCTGTCCCTGACTTTTCCTCCTCAGTCTCTGTGTCCTGAGGGCCTGGGAGAGTAACTTTCTCCAGGTGCTGCTTGGCTATGGGACCCTGGTGGCCCAGACAGAGGTCTCCTGCCACAGATGGAAACCGGAAGGTTCCTATGCCCGACTTTACCTCAGTCCCTGTGTCCTGCGGGTTCTGGGTGGGTCCCAGTGAGCAGTGGTGCTTGTCTTATCCCCACTCATGGCTTTTCCACGATCCTGGGAGGGTAACTTTCTCCCGGCGCTGCTTGGCTATGGAACTCTGGTGGTCCAGGCAGAGGTCTCCTCATAATGTTAATTCTTTAAAGAAAAATATTTGCATTGAGGTTAAGTGGCCAGAGTTTGTTCTGTCTTTCCACCCTATCCAGGGGAATGGATTAAGGTCAACACCCTTTCCTGAAAATGCTTTTACTCATTGAACTGTTTCCTGGACTCAATGATAAGCTTTGAAATAAACAGGTTATAAGAACATACATTTTAGAGGTTGGTGATAACATATTATCACACTAGCAACCCAATCCCACAGTATCCTTTGTGAGTAATTTAACCATATGTGGAGAGCAGAGGACAGTGTCTGGATGCTGGGCAGAGATGCTGGGAAAGGATGAATGAAGGAAGGAATGGAGCACTCGGGAGGAATCAGATTCCATGGCAGCACAGGGCCAGCACAGCCCAGCATAAGTCCTGAAGACTTCTACTAAGAGTCCCCTTTCTTGTGTCTGTTTCCAGTGCTCTTGGAGGCACTGTGCTCCCTGGAAGACGATACCAGAGCATGGAGAGCAGCTTGCTGAGGATGCAGATAGGAACACGAGAGAGCCAGGTAGGAATTTCCCAGGGCTGGGTGCCAGTAGGAAGCCATGTCTACCTCACAGTCTGAAACTAAGAGCAAACTCTTTCTCTGTCTGCAGATGAATAGAGTGTGTCTGGGTGCTGTGACACCCTTCCCAGATCCCCGGAGATCTGAGGACTGAGTACGGATTCTAGGAGAAAGGTCTTAGCTCACGATTGTCCTGACTTTTCCATCTAAGTTGTTTCATGATGTCTGGTGGTCCACAATTTCACCAGCCAAGTGAGGTGCTCCACGGAACTTAGAAATCCTGTAAACAAGGTACCACAGTATGCGGGTAATCGTCAGGAAAACGGGCCTTAGACGAACTTCCATGCATGTTGAGATCATCAGCTGCCTGTCTCCGGATGTACCTGTGAGCTTTGGAAGGGACACTGGGCACTGGAAGCAGAGGAGGACCCCAGAGTGCCTGACCTGCTTGTGCTTGTGTCCAAGATGACTATTGCTGACCAGATTGGAGCCAGAAACAGAGCAAAGAGAGTGCAGGGAGTGTCCATGTAGTGCTCAGGAGCGACGGTAGAGTGTATAGGAACATGTGAGTCCATTGCTTATGGTGCAGCTCTCAAAACCATCCCGGCTCCCTAGACAGCTTGCTCCTAACCCACAAAGATTCAGCAACCTTCACAGCTCACACCATTTGGTGAGTTGTTAGTGGTAAGCCTGCCTGTTGCTGTGCAACCTGTGTCATCTGGATGCACTCTTCTGTACACTGTATCTGGACAGACAGGGAAACACACACACACAGATACACACACACACACACACACACACACACACACACACACACACACACACACACCCCTCTACATTTTCCTTCAGCACTATTGATGCTAGTGAAATTTGCTTGAAATGGAGATAATCTGCATTCTAAACGAAGTAATATCATATTTTCTGTGACTCTAGGTGTCCCTCCAAATCAGTTTTCTATTGTCTACACCCCCATATGAATCATTAACCACCTCCTCTACTTCTTCATAGGAGCCATGTAAAGCCAGCACATGCCATGGTGCACACCACCCTAGGGCGTCTGAGAGCATCAAGGTGAAGCCTACCTACCGTGATTTGGCTGGAGCCAAGGTGAAGTCTGGAAGGTTTGATAGTTGAAATTAGAGCTGGAGCTGGTTTCACGCATGATCGTGGATAAGAACCTGTTGATGGGAAAACAACTAAGACCCTCTGGTCTGACAGCGAGTGCTTTCCTTTGGGTGGTTGATGGTCTCCTGCCACCTTCTACCATGTAAGAAAACTCAGGGACTTATGGGGTCAGATTCATACTCTCCTTACACTCACACTCCAGTATACACTGCCTTTGTTGTTTTCAACAGTATCTCAAAGATCCAAGCTGTTTTCTTTCTGATACTCTGAAGGGATGCTGCTAATATTGCAGCTTTGTGTCCCCAGGCAGCAAGACTAGTGCCTTTCCTGGCTGTATGTCCCTGCACTGCTGCTACCAAAGGATGCCTGGGAACACACTCAACAAGGGACAAAACCTGAGAACAGCTTTATCTGCATGGTGCATTGGTCATGAGATGCCCATACAGCCCTAACACACTGGACAGAAGACGGCCACACAGGTTATGCTTCCTTGCTCAAGCCACGGGGAAGGCATGATTGGCTAATAATTCATAATCGTACCAAAACTCCTTGATTTCAGGTCTCATTGATGGTTGAGACTCCTGCTGATTGGCAGATCTGGCACCAGAGCATCAACATCCAGATGAACTTGGATGAAGAAGAGAAGAAAAGCATGTTCTGATCTCAGGAATACCAAGTACCTTACCCTGATCCTTTGTTGTGCACGAAGACTCTATGAGGCAGCCTGTGGAAATTCCTCACTGGAGGGCGTTTCCTCTCTCTCCTGGCTGGAGTCAAGTGACCAGGGTAAGGTGCATCTCAAGTCTCCTCCATTCACCACCTCCGCTGCTCTGTATATGGGACAAGGAGAGTCAGTTTGTGTTCCTGCCCTCTCAGTCACCGAGGCATAGACACCACTTTGCCAGTAAGAAGTCTGAAGACCAAGTGTCATCTGCAAGACCCAGATACTAGACATATAGAACACTGGCATGCATTGTGTTGTGGGGTAGGGAGCCTTTTTATTGGGCCCCTTCTAAGGCAGTGCGATCAACCAATACCTACAGAAATGAACCATGAAGATGGCTCATAGAAAGGTCCAAGATACTGAAATGTGAATGATTGATGATTTTATGTGTTGTGTATCCAAGTGAATATCAGCTATCGAGGATATCCATGAGAGCTGGGCCTAAGATTTGCCAGGCCGAAGTGTTAGCAAGAGTGTCACATGCTGGAACCTGGACAAAAAACTGCATGGCATGAAAAACTCTGAATAGAAAGACTATTTTCTTGTTACAATACACTTTTTGTATTTGAACCATGTGTTGCAGTATATTGACTTATATCTATATAAATGTCCTGAAACTGGAACCAGTCAGCATGTCTGTCTTCTAAATGCACCATTCTCCCACTAATTCTGCACAGTACACTGTGGCCTTCACCCTGTGCATTAGGTCTCTGCCCTCTTCTTCCTACATGCTGCCTAGAATGCATCCTAGAGACATTTCTCCAGCCTGCTATTGTTTATCACTAGTGGAGATTTGTGTTTTAGGCTTTGATTAGTGCCCTCTCTTTTAAAGATTATTTTTCTTAACATAATGTCATTCAAGTATACTCAAGTTGATGACAATTCTCAGTATCCCTCTCCCCTTTATTTTTTTGAGACAAGGTCTTGTATAATGTAGGCTGGCTTTGAACTCTTGAACCTTCTGCTCAGAATCCCGTGTATTGTGGTGACAGGTATTCACCTCCTGAGTTAGAAGGCCTAGATACATTTTTCTTTAATAGACATGTGGATGTAGGGTAGCCACCTTGTTGAAGGATTAGGTCTTGATTCATTTTTAAATACTCCCAATTCTCTCTTCAGTTGTCCTAACTCAATATCCTCATAAAGCTCCTTATAATTGGGTTTGGAGATGCTCACCAGGGCCCTGACTTCCATTCACAAAGCACTGTCTTGATGTAGTCTGTAATCTGGTTCACCCACAACTTGTATTTCTGCCCTGCTATTCATATCCTGTTGAGAGGGCAGAACTTTCTTTGGGGCACAAGGGATGCTTTGTGTTGTCTTGTGAACTAGAAATGGAGAGGCTTCCAAGATGACAGGAGCCCTGGCCTCTTGAAACCAAATCATTGTGGGAAGAAACTCTAAAGAAGTACGTGTCTCTTCCTGTGGAGGAGTAGCCAGCATGCATCATCTGGCAGGTCCCTTTTTGGCGTTGTCAGGAATCCTGTACTGTGCTGTATCAGTTCTCTGCACACTAGTGGACTCCATAGCTTAGCTGTCACGAACAGTTCTCTGATACATGGAACAGTACAGAAGTCTCTTTTACATTCCGATATTCTTTCCTTTGTTATGTACCCAATGTTGAGACGCCTGCATCATAGGAAAGACATGCTTTTAAATTTTGAGTAATCTCCACACTGTGTCTTTTTTTTTTTTTTTTTTTTTTTTTGGTTTTTCGAGACAGGGTTTCTCTGTGTAGCCCTGGCTGTCCTGGAACTCACTCTGTAGATCAGGCTGGCCTTGAACTCAGAAATCCACCTGCCTCTGCCTCCCAAGTGCTGGGATTAAAGGCGTGCGCCACCACTGCCCGGCTTCCACACTGTGTCTTATGATGGTTGTGTCAGTGTTTGCTCTGCCAGCAATGTGCAAGGGCTTCCATTTCACATGCAAGCAAATTTTTTGTCCTTTGATAATATCCACACTAGTTTTATATGGTGAAACTTATAACAACTCAATTATCAATGGTTTCATATTCCCTGGACAAATGCAGCTCAATTCACAAATCCTAACCTATACCTCTCTCTTGGTACATTTCCCCTAGCTTTCCAATAGCAATTTCAGAGTACCAGGTCTTCTCTAAGTTCTTCAATCTATTTGGAGTTGCTTTTTACAGAGGCAGAGATAAAGATCTAGATTTACTCTTCTACATTAAATGCACAGTTTTTTATACCACCATTTGAGTTTTACATAGAAAAATTCTATGCCAGTCTGTACTAAGCACTGAGATTATATATATATATATATATATTTACATAGAAAAATTCTATGCCAGTCTGTACTAAGCACTGAGATTATATATATATATATAAATATATAAATAAATACATAAATAGAAAGTGCATCAGATAGATAACTAGGATTCACGTAAATTTTGTTTTTCTCTTCACAATCATCTTTTAACTATGTGATGAAAAATAATCATGAAGATGCTGAAACAGGAGATTGTTTAGCTTCTTGGTTCCTAAACTCTACTCTTGGTAAATATGAGCTCAATTTAAGGACTAATCTGAATTTATTGTATAGTATTTTTTTTATTAGAGACCTGGGGAAAGGGAAAGTCAGTCTATACCCAGAAATTGTTATCTATCACCTTCTGACATTGGAAAACTTAAGAACGTCATTCAATTGATACAGCTGGATCTTTCTGGAGTTGTGAGTACTTGTTCCACACTCACCACTGACTGAGACAACGGCAGAGAACACTACAAGACATAAATTAGCATCCCATCCAGTTATAAAAATCTGGAGCATGTGGAGTTGGAAAGATTGGTTAAGAACCTTTTCTGCTGATAAAGGGATGGAATTCAATTCCTGGAACCCACACATGGCGGCTCACAGCTGGTATGATTGCAGCTCCATGTCTCCAACACCTCTGGCCCCCACAGGCCCCTTTACTCACATGCACTTGGAAATGTTGCATCTCCCATGTTTATCTTGAGAACACTTTTGGCTGTCTATAGCATTCCACTAAAGAAGCTCAGGGTGAGAGCACAAGTCCTGAGAATCAGAAGACAATAGCTCATGATCCAGAGGGACCCTCTGTATCATATCTGATGGCAGTGCCAGGGTGTGCCCAGAGTCCCACAAAGACAGTGGTGCTGGAAGTGCTTGAACGGAAATGCCTAAGGTTTATCCAGCTGTGTTGCTGCCTCCTGGTGCAAATGAGACCACTATGCTTGGGTAAGAGCAAAATAAAGGTAATCAAGTAGGTTTCTTTATGGTCTAGGGATAATCTCTTGCATACTGTATGAAGGATCATGTGTCAATAAAACACAGTTGGCTCATCAGCCAAGGGCAGGAAGTAGAAGGTGAGAGTTCCAGTAGAGAGATTAGAGCTACAGGACAGAGTAAGAGGTGGGAGATTTACCCTGGGCAAACTCCAAGGAAGTCGGACACATGAAATCAAGGAGAGGTAACTTGCTGTGGCAGACATAGTACAGTTTAAATAGGTTAAATAAGTTATGAGCTAGTTGGGGAATAAACATGTTTTATGGCCTAAGCATTTTAAATTTATATGTCTCCAAGCAATTGTTGAGGAACTGGGACATAGGTGGGGAAAGTTTGTGGTTACAGTGTACTTTGAATACTGTCCCTTTCCCTTAACAAATTACTAGCATCCTTGCTCAAGGGTTTGGTGACCTTGTAGCTATTGCTTTAGAGAAAAATTCCATCTCGTCTTCAACACTAAATGGAGTTCTTCAAAGTTGGACTACATGTAAGCAGCAGAGGACAGTGTCCCAAGACTGGGCAAGGGTGCTACAGAAGGGTGGTGAAGGGGGCAATGGAGCCCTCAAGAGGAACCAGCCTGAGGGCCCATGCCAGCACAGGGCCTGCAGAGCCAAGCGTAAGTCCTGAAGACTTCTACTAAGAGTCCCCTTTCTTGTGTCTGTTTAAAGAGCACTTGGAGGCACTGTGCCTCCTGGAGGATGATACCAGAGCACAGAGAGCAGCTTGCTGAGGATGCAGACAGGCACAGGAGAGGAGAGAGCCAGGTAAGAATTCTGGGTGACTGTGTGCCATTGGAATACTCTGTCCAAATCATGGGTTGAAACTGAGACAAAATGTTATTTTTCCCTGAGGACTGATGGAAAATTCTTGGAAGAAGGTCTGACCTAATGCTCATTCTGCCCATGCCCTGTAGTGAGGTCTATGCTGGGCAGCAGTAACAGAATAACCTTGGCCTAGTGTATTCCTGTGCACAGCACTCAGAAGCCCCTGGATATAAGATCCTTGGAGTGTTGGTGATTACCAAGGAAACTGAGAAGAAACGGCAGACTTGAGAGAGAGAGTTCATGCAGTGAGAATGCCAGCCCTGTGAGCTGAGGAGACAGTGGTCCTGGAGGCAGAGGAAGGAACCCAGAGGACCTGACCTGCTGCGTGTCTCCAAGAGATATATGTGTGACCAGTTAGAGGCAGCAACAGAACTGAGAAACAGCGAGGGTGCATCTGGAGTCCAGAAGTGAATACAGAGGGGCAGAGACGCCTCAGCCCCACAGCTCTGCTGCAGGCCTCCATAGCATCCTGACTACTGCACAGTCACACTGAAAGATCCCAAGACCTTTGCAAATCTAGAGCTCTAGCCCCTGTGCAAGTTGCATTCACACTTGAGTCATCTGATGGGTACTTTTTACATCTTGTTGGAAATATAAACACACACACACACACACACACACACACACACGGAGGGAGAGAGGCGGGGAAAAGAGAGACCCCTCCTATTGTATTTCATGCACAGTTGATGCTAATGAAGTTTTTCTTAAAGTGGAGAGAATCCTCATTCACAAACAAGGTAATTTCATATTTTGAGTGACTTTCATTTTTGGAAACATTCCTTCCCATCTGTTTCCTCTTGTCTCCGCTCTTTCAAAAATTAACTACCTACTCTACTGCATCCTAGGAGCAATGGGGAGCCAGAATGACTCTTCTACATTACTTTTCCTGAGGGTGCCCAGCCATGTGCAAGGTGAGGCTCCCTATGGACTGGCTTTTGGCAAGATCTAGAGAAGGTGCTGATAACAACTATTGTGGGGTGGTGGTGCACAGGGAAATGTTGATGGGAAAACAGATGAAGTCCCCTGATCTGACTGTGTGGGCTTTTCTATGGGTGGCCTATGGTGATTTGCCACATTCCCTCCAAGCAGAAATTCACAGAAACCCTCAAATGTGGTTAAGGAGGGATTGGATTCCTCCATCACCTGACACCACTCCTGTGCAAACTATTACATGCATATTGATGTTGTACCACAAAACTGGCTCCTGGCATGCTCATGTCCCTTCTTCCTGCTACCCTGCTGCTGCTGCCACTGCTGCCACTGCAGCTGTGGCTGCTTCATTATCTCCATTGCAAGCAGGGGAAGGCTAGGCTTTTGAGGCCAATCCTTGAACATCCCAAAGACTGATGCTGTGGAAACTGGAGAAAACCACCAGGAACATCACTCAAGCTAGAATGCACCCAGCATCACCTGCAGGGACCTAGGAAAGGGCCACCTCTTGAGTACAGACACTCTGGGTGGAAGAGAGGCATACAGGTGATGCTTCCTTGCTCAGGCCATTGGGATAGGGTTGCTCATTTACAGATTCACAACTGGACTTTTGTAATTCTTACCAAAACCTTTTGTTTTCATTCATGGAACTGGCTCCTTCTGGCAGACAGAGAAGTAGGGCCAAAGCCAGAATCACAAGTGCATGGACTGACAGGAACAAGTGAAGAAAAATGTGTTCTGATTCTGGGAACACCCAGCACCTTTTCCTTACCCCTTGTAGTAGGAGAACACTGTCTGAGGATGCTTAAAGAACTTCCTCACAAAGACAATTCCTCTCTGTCCTGCCAGAAGATGAGTGATCAGGTCAGGGTGCTTCTCCTATCCCCTCTATTCACCAACGCCATTGCTGTGCATGGCCCAAGGAGAGACAGCTGGTATAACTGCCTCCTTAGTCTCCTAGGAATAGACACCATTTTCCCAGTAGAAAAGTCTCAAAAAAACCCTCTGCCATCTGCAAGAGCCATACAGAACACTGACAGTTGCTTTGGGGGCTATTTATGTTGGCATCACAGACAGCAGTGACAGTATCCAATGCTTGCAGAACTGAACCATTTTCAAGGGAGCCAGAGTTTGAAAACAGTGGTTACTGATTTTAGGCATTGTGTGTCTTGGAGAAGATCAGCCACCCAGGATGTGCACTGAGAGCTAGGCACCATGTTATGCCTGCAGAAGTGTTACCAAGAGTGTCACACACAGGAACCTGGAATTAACCTCTGTATCTGCAGTACAAAAATGACTATTTTCAAAAGAAATATTATTGTCCACTTCAGACACCAAATGCCACCACTATTTCTTCGTACATCATCTCATCATTGTAGTCCCTGAGGGTTGCACCACAAAGCTGTCAAAGCAGCAGCAAGCCCCTCCTTCCTGCCACAGCCTAAGGTCTCAGAGAGATACCCCTCACCCTACCTCCAAAGGAACTGTTCAAATGGCAGCTCCTGTCAAAATGGCTGCACCAGGACATCTCCTCAGCCTACAGCCCTCACAGGAGCTGTCTACTGTGGCACTTCACCTTTCCCAACTCAGCTGCCTGACTTGAGCTGTCCAAGATGGCAACACTTTTTCTTCCTCAGCCTCCTGCAGTCATGAGGAGCTGTTCAGGGTCACCACCTATCTTCCCTCAGCCTAAAGCCTTGATGAAATACTACTGTAGAAGCTGGGCTACAGGAGCTGTCCACAGTGGTAGCAGCGCCTCTTCAGTCTCCCCAGCAGCCCCAAAGAGATGGCACCTCAACAAAGCCAGCTGCAGCTGGGAAAGACTTCCCACTGGCCTGATTTGGGGAAAGGGAGGTGAAACCCCCCCCCCCCCAAACCCTGAGCAGGACAACTCACCAATTCCTAAGCTCCTCAAGCTCAGGACTTGAAATTCCACCAATCCTCACTCTGGAAATCTTTTCCCTGAGAAGTTCCACCCCCTCATAAATTCTGTATAAGCACTGTTCCTTTGTCCCATTCCCTGCTGTCTGCTCCAAGGAGCAGAGGTTCACTGTCCATGGATTTCTCCTTCCGTATCCTGGACCCTCCAATAAAACTCTTTCATGATATTTGCTGCCTGGTGTGACTGCTGTTTAATAAGCCAAGAAAAGAGAAGTAATGAGAAGAATAGTAGGAGCAGGGCTGAGCTCTTAAGCTCCTCAGCTTAGCTGTGGATTCTCTCCCCTGGGAGCTGCAATGCCTCTGCTGAGGAGGCTTTCCCTCAGAGCGATGTCATCCCTGGGCTCCTGTGTCTCAGGATACACTTCCCGTGGGACACTGCCCTCCCTCTGAGCTTTGTGGTTTCTCAGGTTGTCCTCCACTGGGATAACTTCTCCCCTCAGAACTGTGTGGTTCCTAGGCTTCCTAGTCCTTCGATGCCCTTCCATCTGAGCTGAAACACTTACAAACATACTATTTCCCTTGGTGACCATAAACTGCATACATAATTCACAATAACCCACCACGTTCATTGCCTGCAGTATAAATCTGACTCTCCCCACTGCACACTGGCTCATTTCCGACCTTAAACCAACACCTTCCATCATTTTAGGTCTCGTGTTAGGTTCCTCTCAGATATTTTCCTCCTTTTGTGTTTTCCTTTGCTCAGCACATTACCCTCTCATTTTACCTATTTTGACATAAATGTCTTTGTACTTTCTCTGAAGCAGGTTGATTTTGTGAAGCCCAGGTTGGCTGGTAACTTGCCATCTTTTTCTGAATCCTGGGTGGTGTAATGACAAGTTTGCACCTCTTGTATTTTTAGACCTAATGTTAAATTTTCTCTTCTTAGACATGTGGGTGTCTTGATCAGTCACTTCATGGATTCCAACTCTTCTCTCTCTCTCTCTCTCTCTCTCTCTCTCTCTCTCTCTCTCTCTCTCTCTTTTTAATCTTTTTTTTATTCTCTGTTTTTCTTTGAATTTATTTTTTTTAATTTTTTGATACTTTATTTACATTTCCAATGTTTCCCCCTTTCCAGGTCTCCTCTTTGGAAATCCCCTAACCCCTCCCTCCTTCCCCTCCTCTATGAGGGAATTCCCCCTCCCACCCACCCGCCCACCCACTCTTCTTCCCACCTTGGCATTCCCCTTTACTGGGGCCTCTAACACCCTCAGGCCCAAGGGTCTCTCCTCCCACTGAAGGCCAACAAGGTCCTCCTCTGCCACATATGTGGTCTGAGTCATGGGTCCCTCGATGTGTATTCTTTGGTTGGTGGTCCAGTCTCCAGGAGCACTGGGAGAGAGGGGTCAGGTCAGTTGACATTGTTGCTCCATCCATGGGGCTGCAAACTCCCTCAGCTCTTTCAGACCTTTCTCCAACTCCTCCATCTGGGACCTCACTCTCAGTTCAGGGGTTACTGTAAAGTGAAACTTGGGCATTCTGAACTTTTGGGCTAATATCCGCTTATCAGTGAGTACATACCATGTTTGTTCTTTTGTGACTGAGTTACCTTGCTCAGGATGATATTTTCAAGTTCCATCCATTTGCCTGCAAATTTCATTAAGTCATTGTTTTTTATAGCTGAGTAGTACTCCATTGTGTAAATGTACCACATTTTCTGTATTCATTCCTCTGATGAGGGACATCTGGGTTGTTTCCAGCTTCTGGCTATTATAAATATGGTTGCTATAAACATAGTGGAACATGTGTCTTTATTACATGTTGGAGCATCTTCTGGGTATAGCCCAGGAGAGGTATAGCTGGGTCCTCAGGTAGTATTATGTCCATTTTTCTGAGGGTCTGC
>JAPYYD010003713.1:0-13833 GCA_028551405.1 Uromys caudimaculatus | reverse complement strand
AGTCTAACTTCTTGAGTTCTTTGTATATATTGGATATTAGCCCTCTATCGGATGTAGGATTGGTTAAGATCTTTTCCCAATCTGTTGGTTGCCGTTTTGTCCTATTGACAGTGTCCTTTGCCTTCCAGAAGCTTTGCAATTTCATGAGAAACTTTTATTTTCCAATGTAAGTTTTTTTGTTTTTTGTTTTTTTTAAAAGAGAACTCACGCATAGAAAACCACTTTGGAGTTAAACATGTGAATCTTCCACCTATGGAGAGACTCATGCTGATGCATTTCTGTTTGTTACTGAGAAAAGTGCAATGAGACACATAGAGGGCGGTGGGAAGTGCTGTATGGATCACAGGCATTTCATTCTGGGTAATTATACTAAAAATATGTTTTCTTGGATTACTGCCAGCCACTGAGTTATCTAGAAAAGATCTAGGTTAGTCTTTCCTCTTATATCATTTTTCTTATTTATCTTTTCTATTTATCTTTTGCCTTTATCTTTACTATTTCTAAACAGTATGATAAAAGAAGTAGGCGCAGGGAGACTTTGCTCTGTGTTTTGAGACTGAGTCTAGCAGGTCTTGCTATGCTCGAGCTGGAACTTCGAGCCTTCCTCCTGCAGCAGCTCAGTCCTGGAATTATAGACATGCAGTTCCACATTGGATTCAGAGAGAGCTTGTGATGACTCTGAGATACAGCTGCTATTATGATCAGAAGAAGAACATGGGTTATTTTAGATGTACCTACAATTTCTTAAAAGCCAGAAGCATTGAGGCATAGACAGAACTGAGCATTATGCACGTGTTTTTATACTCAGCTTCGTGGAGCCTGGAGGTGCAACATGCCATGAGGTGCTACGTGGAAGATCACCAAGGTTATCCAGGAAGGAGAGACTGTGCAGGAGCAGGAATGTGGGCAACAGCCTTTCTTTGGTTCCCATGAGAAGGGCTGGGGTAGCACAGTACGTCTGTTTAGAATGGGACAGTTTTGTAATTGGTAGAATCTGGAGAATAAGAAATATACCCCCCGCCCTGCCCCATATCTGGGACCTAGCCCTAGCTTATGTAGATAGTAGTCCAGAGGGAAGAAATCTAGATACAGAGAGTAGTTGCAGAATATACTCTTTGGATCATAGGCTAGCATCAAATTCCTAGCGATGTCTGGAAATTAACTAGCTCTAAGTGGGAAATCCGTTTCATTTCCATGAATATATCTATCCAGGAATGTAAAAGGACATGTTTAATACAGATGGGGAAGGTTAAAAAAAGTGGCTTTTGGCAACACAACATTGATTACATGCACTCAGTGTGCAGCACTTGAGGAATTTTGTAAGTGCTTAAGCAACACATCTGTGGCTTCCTGCAGTGTTCCAAAGGATAACTTCTGTGATGTTGCAACTCAGCACTTGAACTGAACACACACTAGAGTCAAAGTCATGTTCTTGTAATCATGATGACATTTTGATTTAGTCACTAGAGGCTCGTTGGGTACCAGGAGTAGATTTCAGTAGAGACTGAGACTGTGCAGAGTGACTCATGTTCATTTCTGATGCTAAACCACTAATGCATTTACAGACGACTTTCATGAGATAAGGTACTACTTAATATGAGTTAGAGAAAGGAGCATGAAAGTAGAATTCCTCTTAAGAATTTGAGGGCATAAAACAGTTTGTAGAGAATTTTATTTTTTAAAAACTAAATTTAAACTAGAAGTGAAAACAAAAATTTCTCTCTGAAGTATTTTTTTACCCATGAAATGTAAATTATGCTTTTATTAAATCATGTTTTAAGATATATTTTTCTAAGCAGACATTTCAGTAATTTTGTAAATTCATGAGTGTGTCTCTTAAATACCTTAAAAACATAAATTAGAAAAGTTAGAAAGGAAAGTTAATTTTCTGATTAAAAAAAACCTGTTCTTACTTAATATCAAGAGGAATTCTCTGTGGGCTTCTCACATTACTAGGCATCTTTTAGGCAGACACATTTTGCACTTTATCTAACCTTCTTGTGTTAGAATATTTGTCCTTAGGGCTAGACTGGTGGCTCAGCTGACAAGAGCACTTGTTGTTCTTCCAAAGAACCCAGGTTGGGGTCCCAGCAACTCCATTTGTGCTAATCTCTGGCCTCACTCCTAGCGGATCCATTCCCTTTCCTGGCTACTGCAGATACGAGGGACATATGTGGCACACAGACATACACACACAGAAACAGTCACACTTTTATTTTATTTTATTTTATTTTATTTTATTTTATTTTATTTTATTTTATTTTATTTTATTTTATTTTATTTTATTTTATTTTATTTTATTTTATTTTATTTTATTTTATTTTATTTTATTTTATTTCTTGCCAACAGCAGGTCCATGGCAGTATTTATGCTGGGGTAGGGGAAGACTGTGTTCAGGACTCATGGGAAAGTCAACAGTGCCTGTAGTGTTCTGAGTCCTGACCAGGTTAGAAGGTACATGCCTGTTTGCTTTGCTTCTATTCATCTTATTCTTTATATATGTTTCACATAGTTTTCAGTGTGGTATTTCACAAGAGTGGTTACAAATTACTTTAAAAAGAATTCTTTGACTTGTTATATTTTGAATAGCATAAAACAATATTCAAGTTCACTATAAAGAATTCAACCAGAATAGGAAAATAAACTTTTGAGTAAAGATTAACTACGTCTTTATAGTCATTATTAAGCATGTTGTTGAACTTTTGTGGAAGATTAATTTAAATTATTACTCTCACCAATGTGCTAGATGGGAATGAATTTGTTTTGTCCCCAATCCTCGTGATTTTTGGATGGTATTCATTTCTAGATGAATGCTAGAAAGGCACACACAATGCTTCTCTTTGAAGGGCTCTGCCCAGGGAGATGTTCAAGAAGACACCAGCAAGCTCACCTCAGAACTGTCTTTTGTTCACCCATTGCTTGAGGAAAACCATGATCTGTTAACACGGTAAGAATGTGTAATGACGAATGTTGTTTTCATGTTTTATGCTACTGAACATAAAACACATGGTAATTTGATAAAATATGTGAACTGTTCAAGAAAAATTTTGGTTTTCTATTCCTTTATGCCCAAGCCTCTGTATTAAATATTAATATTTCTTTGATCTGGTAATGTATGCATCTCTAATGCATCCTCTTTGCTGATCACAGCTGTTCTTCACACTTACCATACAAAAAATACAGGAAATGGACTCTTCCCAAGACTTCCCTTTTAAAACTAAAAGTTTTCCTTGGCTTGCCAATAAACAGGGAAAAGAGAACAGTTGATTTAGCTGTGTCATGTGTGAGGAGCCAGGATGAGAGCTCTGTTTGTTTTAATCAGTTTGAAATTGTCCTGCAGGTAGCTTGTGAGAATGGTATCACAGATTTACAAACCAGTTATGGAATGTGTTTGAGAAGTGAGGAGACTCATGGCAAGCCAGCAGAGAGGCGAACACACCACCATTGAGTAAATAGCAGGGTTCACCTCAAAGGAGTTAAAACTTGGATGCAAGTCTGAGCTCACTCCTCCCGTCGGAATCACAGGTGCCCTGCTCCTTCTCCGATCCAAGGCCATGGGTGCTTAACATGTCAGGTTTTCTTCTCCTCAGATCACCACTTGGTCTCTTTATACTTACTTACTGAAATTGAATTTATAATCCTCTAAGTACAATTGAAGGTTCTCCCGTGAGAGAGTATGTGGGGAAGAAAGAAGAATGAGATTTCTGGGGTCCCAAGGGTTGATTTTTCATTAGCATAAATGTTAAGTAACCAGGACAACAGAAAACTCAGTAGCAGATGGCTGATAAGATCCCCTCCTGTTCAATTTATTCACAACTGGAATTAATTTTTAATACCACACATTAGCAATCTTCAGACACAGGTAATCTCCTTGTAGTTCCTTCCAGTATGTACAGATGCAGCTGGTGAAAGGAATTCAAGAAAGCCAGGATATCCAATAGAAGGTGTTCTCCCATCTTTTCCTGGTATCAGCATTTTGGGTCTGAATTTTCCTGACACGTCCTTCTAGTTACCCACGTATGCAGTGATGGTTAGCCCTGTTAGGATCCCACTGAGTGAGCGGATCACAGGAAACTCTGGGCTGGAAGTCAGAGAAATTAAAATCTGCTTCCAGGCTTTTCTAACAAATAGCATGGCTGTAAACAAACCGGTGACTAATTTACTTTGAGTTTATTCCTTTGTGTTATAAACAAATGAGCAAATGACTGTGACGGTTTCTGGGTTTGGCCTTGAGGTGTGATACTCAGCCACCAGGAAGAGTGGATATCGTTATTGTCAATAACTGGGATTATGAAGGACTTAACTACTTTTAATGTAATGACTGAAATATGTGCAAACATCAGATTCCTGACCTTTTGACCTATGCAATAATGATGATAGGTACACTTTATAGAACTCTTATTGTATTTCAGGCACATATTAAGTGCTTTATAAAAACCTGAGGGCTGTTAAACTTTTTTTCTTTCATTCAAAACCATTAGGAAGTCACTGAAGGGTTTAAAAGGATACCTAAATATGCCCCTCAGCATGATTCATACCCACCAGTTTTAGGGGATTAATGGTAAGATAAAGTTTTTATTTCTTTTCAAAAACAAAACAGGTACATAGAGAATGCATTAGAATATTGTAAAAATAAAAGAGGCCAAACTAGTTCGGAGGACATCGCAGGAAGTCCTGACAAAAGACTATGTTTTTCAAATAAAGAGTAAACCAAAACCAAAACCCGTGGCAGTTAATAATGATGAAACCCATCTCATGATCTTCGCTTGGTCTGGAAATACAGTTAAGAACGCTCAGGTGAATGGGAACTTATCAATATAAACTTTTAGGTAACCTTTAGCTCCCCTCTCTGTTTGTCTCTTCTCTACTCTTCTTCTCTTTCTCTCTCTCTCTCCTACCCTTCTTTTTTCCTCCTCTCCCGTCTTATCTCCCCCCTTCCCTCACTCTTTCCCACTTTTGATTATTTGGAAAGAACTTTGGATAATGGATAACATTCCTTGATTACAGTTTCAAGTACACAAATCTTGTATGTGCACTAATAATCGATTTTTATCTTCTTTCTAGAATGCTGGCAGACACCCTATTTCCTTAGGCTCAAAGGCCTCTTTGAAACAAGATATTTCTACAGAACACTTTCTCTACTTTCATTACAAGACACTCTGACTAGAGTTTCCTCTTACTCAAGACACTGTTGCCCCAATGAGTCCTAAAGCAGTAGAAACCCAAAAGGACAAAGGAAACATAGTTCTTTAAGAAATAAATAAAGTCATTTTCAGAAAAGGATCCTTGATTGCTAATTCAAAGGGGGAACAGGTCTACAGAATTTGATTCCAAAGTTCCAGTGGTTTGTGGATGTGAAGCGCTGTCTGTACCATTCTGTACTACACACTATCAGGAAAAGAGGAACTTCCTTTACCCAGAACTTGTGCCCAATTCACAGGCCACTTGATTTCTGACAGCAATGGCTCATAGGATTCTGTGTACAAGGCCAAGATATTCCCAGTTGACAACTTTGACTGATTACAATACCCGCCGAGGAAACTGATGGGCTAAAGCTAAATAGTAGAACAAGGCATAGTGACTCCATGTTGCTTTCATTTTATAGAATAATTAATATAGGATTTTTCATTTTAACAATGAAAAAGAATTTTCTAAAACAGTTCTTAAATATCTACCTTGGATTCATCTAAATCCCTGGGGACTTGTAATATTAACCATATACAAAATTATATTTTATTTTTTATGTAAGAAAGTTTAGAAATAATCCCATAGAATATTGAAAAGTAGGTTTCCATAAATGTTGAATTTTGGGTTTAGTTTTCTCTCTCTCTCTCTGTCTCTCTCTCTCTGTCTCTCTCTCTCTGTCTCTCTGTCTCTGTCTCTGTCTCTGTCTCTCTCTCTCTCTCTCTCTCTCTCTTTCACTCTCTCTCTCTTAAAGATATGCTATCATGAATCAGGCTGGCATTGAACTTCTTAACCTCTTTTCATTTGCTAGGATTAGAGTTGAATGCACATCAAGAGACTGGGATAGATTTTTAAGTAACAATACGATAATGGAAACTGTATGCTGACTCTGATTCTATTATACAGGTCAACAACTATAGAGAAAAGTGTATTTGTGTGATTGTACTCTTTAAGGTATACACATGGCTCATTTAAAGTTATTATTGAGTTATTACAAAGAAGTGTCAATTCATCTCTGCTTTGTCTACTCAAAATTATCTGACTGGCCAATAGATGGTGCTGTGAGTTCAATACTGGTGGATACTCAGTGATGGAGATTATAAATTCCAGATCTTTATTGAATTTAAAGGTAGTTCACTTGTGACTAATTCATTCTTTCATTTTGTAATTGTTGAATGCATCATGTATTAGGACTCTGTCTCCCCAACACACGCGAGATCAAAGACAGTAGTAAGTGAAGTCTTGAATGTATTGCTTTGCAAAGTAATACTATTTTAATTTTTAAAGATTTATTTATTTTATTTATATGAGTACATTGTAGCTGTCTTCAGACACACCAGAAGAGGGCATCAGATCCCATTACAGATGACTGTGAGCCAGCATGTGGTTGCTGGGAATTGAACTCAGGACCTCTGGAAGGACAGTCAGTACTCGTAACCACTGAGCCACCTCTCCAGCTTGTAATACTAGTTTATATTATATTATACAGTCTTTTAAAGATCAATAACTTATGATTGTAATGATTTGCTTATTAACATTTTAGGTTGATGGTGATTTCACTAGGATTTGCCTTTGCAGGTATGTTTAGTTGGAGAGCTTCCTGGATTCTCAGGACTAACTTACCTGCTTGGTAGAGATTAAAGACTATTGTCTAGGAACTAAATCCCTCCACATGGTCCAGATCTAGTATCTTTTGTGGTCATCTCAGAATAGTGCATCAGGGAGATAAAGCCAGAATTCTTAGTCCTACTGAGACATGCCTAGGTTTCTAAATTGCATGAAACCACTTAGATTATTAAGGCCACTTCCACAGACAGGGATGAAGACTCCAGTTTTTAAGGGCAATGAGCTGAGTCACATTGTAAAGGGGCAGGCATGCTGTGATGGGAAGACTTGGTGTGCTTATGTTTTATATCTATGAAAATAAGTGAAGAAAAAAACAACAGTGGAATAGCTATGCTTCAATTCTGCTGTCTGCTTGAGAAAAACAAAAGCCACAGCATGCAATTTTTATAAAGGAAATTAGTACATATTAAGGAGAATGCTGTTTAGAGAAGTAAGGACACTTTTGGTGAAGAGTAAAGGCAGGTATGGGTTTGCTCAATGGTCATGTGGGCTCAGCACCCCTCCCCATTTCTGCCATGGTAATTTCCACCATTCTTGGGTATTTCCTTGGTTTTTCTTAGCAGTTGGTGAGCCTTAGAACGTTGGCAAGTGCCTGATCATTGCTTCACTAGTGGGTAAGGTAATGAAAGAGATAAAATGGAATTGTTGAACTAAGTTCTTCTAGTATTTTATGGGACTATGCAGGATTAATTAACCAATCCTGCAAAGATATTCAATAAAAGTAAAATGATGTTAGTAAGGTAATGACTTTTTGATAAATTGTCTCACTTTATACACCTCTATTGTATACCAAGTTCTTAACATAGTGCTATCCATAAACATAACAATCTAGACAATTAAATATAGGTTCCCATGTTACTGATGAGAAAACCGGTGCCTAAGAGACACTAGAATTCCAAATTTCTCTTCAATGATCCATTCTTGTCTTTGAACAATCAAGCTCAGATTTTGTTAGAGATTCTATTGTATTCAGCCCATTTACATCTCTTACTTATTAGGATGGCTAGCAGAATTGATTTATTAGTCTGAGGCTGGAATTTGCAGCACAGAGCTTACAAGGAGACATCATTGAGAGTATTTTGACTCTGCTGCCATGTCTTTTGGTCCTTTCTACTTTTCAGATAAATTAGTGGTGATGTATAGAGGTCCAGCAACCATGATATAAGTATGGATCCAGTACCAGGTTTTGAGTATGGTAAACTAGGCATCTCAAAGATGCAAGTGCCTTGAAGAAGTTGTGGGGTTGACTGCTTAGTCCTCTGAGAGGAATATTTTATCCTCGTCTTGTTAAAGTAAGGATAACTTTTTTTTTATGTAGGCAGCTATACTTACCCCCAAGCACTGAAGATGTCATATGCACTGTTTTCATAATGCTTTAGTGCTTTACTTAAAATTAAAATTTATGGATTCAGTTGTAGAAATAATGAAATAACTTCGTGGATTCAAGAACATTTGTGCTCCTTCCAAGTGTCTACTTTAATACAAAACAAAGAATTGTTTTTATCTTAAGATCTGTGAACGTATATATCTTTCTGGTTGAGGCTTCCCCGGCTCTCCTTCTGAGAACCAGTGTCCCTTGCTTTGGCTTGGACTCTGTGATGCTTGCAATTCTCCATTACTCAGATTCAATGCACTAAATGAGGCCATGGCCGCACGCCATCTGTTTAAGAAGTCCTTGGCAGGTTGATAAGACTAGAACATCAGGTTTTCATACTTATTGTAGGAATTCCACAGGAAACATTTCATGGCATGATTTAGGAATTTGCACTTTCACCCAGTGGTCCCAGTGATTACTAGTAAGGCACTCACAGGCTGACTTTGGGGAAACCTTCATGACCTTTTCCCCCTTGATGAGCACCTTGTGCTGTATTATCTGACCAGCATCCCAAAATGTAGAGAGGAGAGAGCTTATTTGGTGGCTTTAAAGTGTCAGAGGAAGCATATACTCTGGTTTAAATAAGGAGGTATTATTAAATTTTCCTTTAATGTAAGCCCTACTACAGTACGAATGCCAACAATGATTCTTGAAATTTAGTAAATGGTGATATGCTAATCTGTCTTTTTTTTTTTTCTTTCTGTGGAAGTGTTCTTATATTAAATTTGCACTCATTGGTATGGATGGCACGAATTATACCAGATGGCTAGGTAAGTTTCCTGCTTTTGTTGCATTCCAAGCTGTCTCTTCTCTTCTCAATTATTAAAGATTAATTTTAATTTTTTGCAGACTATTTGAAGAGAATTGCCCAAACCATCTCTCAAAGGATGTAATTGAAAACTTAAAAAAAACCCAGAAATTTAATGAAAGTTTGAAAGTGTTGTCAATAATGATTTCCCCTCCATTTTGCATGTTAAAAACATTGATGAAAAGAAAATGTAGTGGACCGTACCAGGAAGGGAGTTATGGCGGCATCTGTCAAGTAGCAGTAGAAGCCATCCATTTCTCCTTCCACGTGAGTTATATCCCTGAAACATGTGCATGAAAACTGAAGGTATGCTGAAGTACTAAAGGCTCAAACAACTATCGGGACACAGAACTAGGCATTTGACAAAAGCTATAATTTTATCTGATGACTCGGTGATTTATTATGAGGACTTGACATGTCTTTAATTTTACTCAGTTCTTTCACAGTTTTTCTTTGCCTACAGGTGAGCTTAACCTTAGGTAATGAGGCTGCCACTGCTATTTCTGTTGCTATGCAACCATGATGCTATCCTCCCACACAGGTATTTCCTTATGATGACAGTAGTACAGGAGTGCTGTCCATTTCAGCTTTTAAATGGAACCTGTCAGTGTTCTTATGTGAAGCCACCATCTTGAACTGGAGGCACAGCTGTACAGTCTTTCTTTTATATCTTTACTGACCATTGATAGTGAAGACCAACGTGCTTCAAAAGTCCTGCTTGGGAACTCTGTGGGTGGGGTGGGAAGAGGAGGGGAACAGTGACTTTAGATTAATTTGACCGGCACATTGCCTTGTGAGATCTGTTGTGAGAATACTTGGGCTTGTAGGGCTGATCTGGAGAGCAACTTTGCTTCTTCTTGGATGGTGCTGGGACTTGTGTCCCAATCCTAATTAGCATTAATTCTCTCATTTGCATTATGGCACCTCTTTTGATTCCTGTGTCTTGTCAGGAATTTGTTTTTTGTTTTTGTTTTGTTTTGTTTTCTTTAGAGAAAGGTCTTTCCAAAGTGAGCCAAGCATGGTCAGACAGCTTCATAAAGTTGAGGGTGACAAAGGAAATCTGTCTGTTAAAAATGAGTTTTGAGCAGCACTGCTCCCATTCTCCCATTCTGCCTCCAGGACTTGGTCTACTAACTTGTGATTGCCAGGGTTACTGTCACCTTTGCCAGGTAACTCTTGCCCAATCTTTTCACAGCTGCCAAGGAACTCAGAACTCATCTAGTGGCTTCCTGGCTTTGCAAACCATGTTTGCTGATTTCTAATATCTTTGTCTATATGAGTTTATGCTTTTCACACGATGCAGATGAATGGGCTGTTGAAAATCAAAAAAGCCCAAGTGCTTTCGTCTACCACCTTTGTTTCCACCCTAAGATTCTCTAGATTAGAGCAGGATGTCTGTTTTATTTCTTTTCCTTTTTGTATTGTATTGTTTGTTTCTCCTGTCTTTATTATTGAGCAGGGCCTTGGGGGATACCCAGATGTAGGAGCAGCAGGTCTTGTTTGCATTGTCTCGTCAGAGAGTAGGAGAATTGCCTACGTTTCTATTGGAACTCATTTCCCTCAGGCCATGTTTCCTATCCCTGCCATGCATTGTTACTCTTTTAGGTTGGCTTGGCAATGGTCACTGCTGCATGTGTGCCTTGCTTCTAGCTCCTAGTACAGCTTCCATGGTGGAAGTTCATCTCACCTTCTACCAAGGACAGGTCACATCATATCTGGGAATATATTTTTTTAAATTTTATACTCATAAACTCAGCTATTCTTTCCAAAGGGAGACCTGAACGTCAAGAATAGCCTTCCAGTTCAAGTCCCCTACGGTGCTAGAACCAATTTCAATCATGTCACCTCTTAAGCTCCAGTTATAACCTAAATCTTCAACACAGAGCCATTGGCTATAAAATTAAGATCTCAGAGGATCTTCTCCTGCCTGGATTCTCTTTTGAAACTCCAGCCTGACATTTTTTTAAAAATGTAGTTTATTTATTTGTTTATTTAAACTTTATGCACGTTGGTGTTTTGCCACTATGTATGTCTGTGTGAGGTTGTCAGATCCTGGAGTTACAGATAGACGTGAACTGTCATGTGGGTGCTGGGAATCGAACCTGCGTCCTCTGAAAGAGCAGCTAGAGCTCTTAACAACTCTATCTCTCCATCCTCCTGACATTTTTTTAAACTTTATTTTTCTTTTTCCCCAATTATTAGTGTTCACGTGGGATTTGAAAGGTGAGAGAGAAGGAGAGGAGCATTACTCCATCTTCTGCTCCGCTTGGCATAGTGGTCAAATGTGTGGCCTTCACCTGAAGAGTGATTTCACAAGGCTTAGAGGCATGGTCCTGATAATAACTAACCTCTGTGCTCCAGGCAGCTCGGATTGCCTTCAGCATTTTCTGTGGTGACTGCAAATTTCAGAATCTCAGAGCTAGTAGCACACCCTGAGGGCTAGAGGCTGTTTCTCTGACCTCTATCACTCAAGCATGTTGGACAGTGTGTTAAACATTGCAATTCTTGTATTAGTAATCCCTCTGAAATACCAAAGAGAGAAAATTCAAATCTTGAGTGTGTATCCGCTGATTCGAGAGACAAGCTGATCCAGTACTGGGGCTTTAGAGGGCACCTTTGCCAAGTTCCAAGCACAGATCCTGATATTCATTTTTGTCAGGGCTTATGGGCCTGGATGCTGGACTGGCAGCATGAGTTTGAAATAGAAGCTTCTTGCTGTGAGTTGAAGTTAACTTCTACTAAACCAGGTGTCCTGCTCCACCCAGAATGCAGAAGAAATCCAAAAGCCAAATGCAAATTACTGAGGAGTGCTTTTATTTTCCAAAGGAATCAAGGAGTATGAGAAAAATCAATTTCTGGAAGTAAATGAATAGAAGAAAGCATTTTGTAGTTTTTCAGACATTAAATTTATATTAATGGGTAGCTTTTAAATAGTCCTGCTACTGGAACCGATTTTCATAGATCTCAGCCTATCTAATTTAAAGTTATTATTGACCACACTGTCACCCTATAAAAAATGAGAAAACAATTTGTTTGGCCTCCTTTCCTGCAAAGAACCTTGATTGGATTTTTGTATTTGTTGCAGAAAATTCTCTTTCACATTAAAAATGCTAACAAATTTCTTAGGGACCAGGACATTATTTTCGGCTCTGTTTATTTCTGTCTTAACAGCCAGTTTGGAATGTAAACTTATGAAAGGAACAAAATGTGTAATAATATGGGTAACCTTGTCACATCAGTTTTCTCTGAAATATGCACAGTTAATAAGTTCAGTTTACAGTGAGTGGTATCTGTCAAGGTCAGATAATTGGAGCTTTCAGGTTCAAAGCAGGATGACGCAGGCAAAGCATTCTTTGGTTCCTCTTTGTTTCATGGAAACTGTTAGTAAACTCTAAAGTAATTTTTGCAATGGCTCAAGTAGATTCTCCACTGACATCTTTAAAAGCCAGTGTTATAGAGGGGCCCCCTCCACAGAGGAAAAACTAGATTAAATTGTGAGATTTGTTCTCATGGATATTTAATTTATTTTATATTTAATTTAATTTTTAATGTTTGTACCCTACCCACTCAATAAAAAAAGGTTGGAAGATATTTGTGCTGACTGACTTTTGTTTTCAACTTGACACAAGCTAGGGTCATCTAAGAGGAGGGGAACTTCAATTGAGAAAATGCTTATTCATAAGGTCAGCCTGTAGGCAAGTCTGTGGAGCATTTTCTTGATTAATGATTGATGTGGGAGGGCACAGACTCCCATGGGTTCTGTCAACGCTGAGCTTATGGTTCTGAGGTGTATAAGAAAGCAAATGGAGCAAGCCAGGAGTACCAGGCCTGTAGACAGCACTTCTCCATGGTCCCTACTTTATTTCCTATACTACTTCAGTTGTGTCAGCCCTTCTTTTCCAAGTTGGTATTGGCGACTTGATGTTTGCTCACAGTAATAGAAATCTAATCACAATAGAAACTAAGAAAAGATTAATTGTAAAATAAGAGAAGCTTAGCTTGAAAGGAACGGAAGGAGAGATTTCTCTGAGGATCCAAGATTTTTTTTAAAAAGGAGAGAGGAGAGAGAGAGAGAGAGAGAGACAGAGAGAGAGAGAGAATATCACATTGATACATACTCTGATCTTTGTGTTGAGAAAACAAAATTTAACTATTTTGTGATCTACCAAATTTTTTACAGAGCAGGCAAAAGCATGTAGGGTAAGGAAAAAAATCCTGTTTAATGAATGATGCTGACAGTATTGGATATTCACGGGCACAAGAATGAAATTAGAGCCATATCTTTCATCTTATAAAAATCCCTTCCTTCAGGTCTTAGGAACCCTGTAGCAAAACACCTCCTGGTGGAAAGAATGTAAGCCAGAGGTGATGGGACTCACCAAAGGAAAAAGACCTTCTAAGCCCAACTGGACTGAGGCCCACAGGAGCGCACAGAAACTGAGGCAGCAGGCAAAGGCCCTGCAAGGATCTGTACCAGATGGAAACACATGACCCAATCCCCAGCCCAGAAGCTAACTCCTCAACTGATAACCCTTTACAAATGAAAAGTTAGTTTTCTACAGGAGGGGCTCAGTGAGGAAACAAACTACCCTTAAGGGCAGGCTGCGTGCCCAGCGGGAGATGGCCTATAAGAAATGGTGGCCAGTACAACATACCCAAACTTATGGTACACTTTGAAAGCAATGCTAAGAGGAAAACTCATAGCCTTGAGCGCCTCCAAAAAGAAACTGGAGAGAGCATACACTAGCAGCTTAACAACACATCTGAAAGCCCTAGAACAAAAAGAAGCTAATACTCCAAAGAGAAGCAGAAGGCAGGAAATAATCAAACTCAGGGCTGA
>JAPYYD010003712.1:0-13834 GCA_028551405.1 Uromys caudimaculatus | reverse complement strand
CTCCTCCTCCTCGTACTACTACTACTACTTGTCTCTTCTTTTCTCTTTCCCCTTTTCTCTTTTCTTTCTTGTTTCTTCTCCTCCTCCTTTTTCTTTTTTCTCTCTTCTTTTTCTGTTATCCTTTAAAACTTTGATAACAGTCTGATTCTTCTATATAAATCAGCTTTTTCTCAGTACCATCTTAGGGTTTTGCTGTTGTTGCTGTTGTTTATATTCATATATTTCCCCACAACCTAACTAGGCAAAGAGCTTTTTAAACTTCTCTTTTAAAATTTTTATTATTTTAAAATGATGTGTGTGTATATTTGAGGGTTCAGAGTATGTGTGCATGAGTGCAGGTGTCCGTGGAAGCCAGAGGCATCAGATCTCCGTGGGGCTAGAATTACAGACAGCTGTGAGCCATGTGACCGGGGGTGCTGGGAACTGAACACGATCTTAACCACTGAGCCATCCCTCCAAACCCACGAGGCTTTTCTAACACGTCCTCTCCAGCTTTGGGACTTCTATTCACTGGCCTCTGTATAACAGACTTTCTCTGGTGTTTTACATCCCTTTCTTTTTCCTTCTCCCATCTGAAAGCATTTCCTCCATCTGTCACGTGATGTAGTGAATTCTTCCATCACAACCATCCTGCTACCTCTGTAGACTGCTCTTTATCTTGTTTCGACTTTTAACATTTTCACACATAATTTTCTCTTTGTTAGGCTTCCTTGCTCCTGTTCCATGTTTCTAGGATGGAGATGAGCGAGACTGACACCATCTTTTTTTCTTTGCCCAGTATCTGCAGTAGTTAACTTGCCCCATGTGTTCTCGGGCTCCCATATGTGCAGGACTTCAGCATTGCTCAGTTTCCCTCATGAAAGCTCCTGGGCCAGAGATCAAGATACAGCAGGTGTGGGGACAGGCACTTGTGTGTCCCATGGCAACAGTAACAGTTAAGCAGATAAACCCTAGGACACAACCCCATACCCCACACCCCACGTCTTCTCACAGTTGTCCCTTCTTCTGGCAGCAAGACCCAGCATCTTGGCTAGAGACAGAACTGGGGTGTCAAAATTCTTACTTTGGCCCTTTTCCCTATATAAGTAAAGACTAAAGGCCACAGAAACTGAGAGACTGGCACACGGTCTGTCAGTGGTGGATGTCACTGCCACCTTCTGCCATAGTAGCTCCCTTAAGATGGAAGACGGCCACATCTATTTAATTTCACTGTATCACTGCAGCACGCATTCCTACTGGGAAAGTAATATGGCTGCCTGCAATTCTCTGTGTCCATGTGGGAGGTGTGAGTGCCTTCTCCAAAATAGTTTATGGACTTCAAGGATGTCAAACCCAGCCCAAGGAAAAGGTCCTAGGAGACTTCTCTTACTGCATAATAACACAGAAATATGCACATAACTGTCCAGAATCCACAGGTAACACAGCTACAGTTCAGATGTGGCCCCTCCCCAAAGGCTCAGGTGTTACAGGCCTGGTTCCAGTGTAGTGCCTTTAGGAGGTAGTGAGATCCTTAAGAGGTGCTACCCTGCCCCCAACCCCCAACTTCCTTTCTCCTTTCTTGGTGTTTCCTCTCACAAGCACTTCCCGAGCTGATACAGCCATGAGAGCCAATGCCACAATTCTTCAACCTAGTCCTCTGAAATGTTAAGCAAAACAAACCTCTTTTCCCATATAGTACCTCACCTCAGGGAATTATTTCTTCATAATAACAGAAACAGGAGCAATGCACAGAGCTTTCTTTGACACAAAGTTGTGCTTTTGTTTCAGAAGAAACCTGGAGTTTCCTCCCTCATCTAAGAGGGAAAAAGCCACAGGGAAATGTGTGTTCCGGGAAATTCCAATATTCTCCTTAAGGCCACACGTGAGGATGTACACCTGTAATCCCAGCACTTAGGAAGACGAGGCAGGGTGATTCAGGGGCAGCATACCTCCCTAGTAAGATTCTAGCTCAATAAAAACAAAATAATAAAAAAAATATTTTCATAAGAATTTCAGGAAGAATCCACTGCTTCTAGTTCCAACAATAAATAAGCTATAAAATAAAAATTAACAATAATAAGAGCATGTGCCATGCTCTCACTGGCTGAGGGGGAGGCATACATTCTCATCATCTTTCCCACCAGCCCCTTAAGAAATTAAGGAGAATGAACTCTCCAGGCATCTCCCCCGGACTGCATGGCCTTGGGACTAGAGCCTCCTCTCTGCAGCTGCTGGTGAGTGTCCAGAGAAGGACGATCTCTCCATGTCCCCAGGGCCTGTTTAACCAGCCCAGCCTCCTGGTGCTTGATATGGAGACACTGGCCTGCTCTCGGGGACCAGCATTGCCCAACGATGACAGCCTGCTCATGAGCCAAATGAGCAACTCTGGAGGGTCACAGGGATGTTTCTCGTAAATCCCAACTCTTCTGAATAACCAGGGTACACTGTGGAGGTGGGGTTTTGAAGCTGTGTGGACAGTTTATTTCTCTTGGTTATTGGTATAAAATAGGTTTGCCAGCATCTGAGAGCTAGGGCCCTTCCCTGTTTTGTTTTGTTTTAATTTATGATGGGATTAGAGGGTATAAAATTACTTATCCAGAGTGACCTGGGTAGTAAAACCTGAGCCCAAGGTCTGGGATGCTCTCCTTCAACAAAGGGTCCACTCCTTCCTGTCTCCCCCTCAGACCACTCACTCTCCCTCCCTGGCTTCTGCCAATCTTCTCACCCTTCCCCTCCATTTCCCAGGGTCAGAAGGAAAACCCACAAGGACCCTGCCCAAAGGAATAAAAATACCAACTATTTATATACAAACACCACATCATCTGCTTGTACAGATGCTTCCCAGGTCCAGCTCTTGTCTGCATCTCAACACTGAGATATAAATCCAGCCAAGAGAGAGGTAGGTAGTGTCCCCACACTGTGCCTGTTCATTCATCCGTCCTAGACACAATCATTTAATACACGCTCTGTGCTCAGGCTCTATGAGGTACAAAGGATGCTTTGGAGAGCTTGCAGCCTTACATGGGATTTCGATATAGAAATAGATCATTTAAACTAACCAAAGGGGGTATTTACAGTGGATGTTTGGATTTCTGCTTATCCAAAATAAAGAGCCATGGAGCAAAGCAACATAAATGATTATCAAAACCAAAGATAATACAGAGCAGGAGCTCAAAACCCCACATAGGACATGATTCCATTTTCACGAGATTATAAAAAAAGGCAGAACCCAAATGGAACGACAGAAAGAAGCCGGATGGGTGGGGGTCTGGGGAGTCCTTCTAAGTGATAGAAACTGTCTTTGTCTTTACTGGATTGATGGTTAACTGAGTTCATAGATGAGTCATATTTAAGAAGCTATAGGTTCAAAATATGCATTTGATTTCAGGGGGAAAACTTCTTTAAGAGTTGGTTATAGAAACAGCAATAGCCTGGGTATGGTGCATATATCTGTAACCCCAGCTATGCCAGGTGCTAAGACTGGGCTACACAGTCAGACCAGGATAGCCTGGACAACAGTGTGAAGCCTCTTCTCAAAAAATAAATAAATAAGTAAATGAAGAAATCATAAAGGACTGGGAGGTGGGCCTGGTAGCTCACACCTATAATCCCACTCAGGAGGCAGAGTCAGGAGGGATGGCCCTGAGTTCCAGGCCAGCCTGGGTTGCCACAGTGAGTTCTAGGCCACCTTAGACCTCTGAGTGAGACAACTGTCTCAAAGAATAGGACATGAAGGTTTAGCAGGAGAGTGGTGGGGGTGTGACCCCATGCAAGACTCCTGGCACAGCATGCCCCAAGGTCTGGGTTCAGTTTTCAATATTGGAAAAATGAAATAGTCAGATCTGTGCTGTGCACTACATGGTTCTATAGAAAGCTCCATGAATCTCCACCATAACTGAGGTGCACCTTCTCAATAGCCTCTTGGCCTCTCTTCAGGGACTCTGACCCAGCACAGCTTCATCTTCTCTTCGTGATCACCAAAACCTGGAGTTTCCAATGCTACTGAGGCTTCTGTTTTTCACCAATGGCTTTTCCTGGATTCTCACAGTGACAAGCCTCAGCTGCTTGCTTTCCTTGACTCCCTTATACCTCCATAACCAGTAGCACCTGGGAGATTCTTCTACATTGTTTCCAGCTTGAGATAGAGCCTTGGCCTTCCTGGGCCACAACTTCTGTGTGCTGACCCTGAAGGAACACTTCCAGAAGATCCCACCTCACTGATGCTGGCCTCTTAGTAATCACAATTGATTTCTGAGCCCCAGAAGACCAGTGCCCATTGTCCCAGTAAAGAATAGAAGGTTCCATTTCCACTGATTCTATAACATACAAATGACCCTGACTGATCGCCTTTGAGAAACTCTCACATTTTCCTGGGAAACTTCACAAGCCGCCATCTTTGATTCTCCTAGCGTTCTAATCTTCCAAGTTCCTACAGAGCATCCCATCAAGCTCTGAGCACTCAGTAGCTTTCTCCAGCTCAAAAAGTCCTTCCCCAGCCCCTTCAAACCCAACAGAGTCAGGTACATCTCAGCAACACTCACTTTTTGCTATAAAACTCCATTGTGTTGCTGTGATAAAATACTGACCCTAAGTAAGTAAGTAAGTAAGTAAGTAAGTAAGTAAGTAAGTAAGTAAGTAAGTAAGTGAGTAAGTAACAACTTGGAAAGGAAGGGGGTTGTTGAGCTAATATTTCCTGATCCCAATCCATCACAGTGGAAAGTCAGAGCAGGAACTCAATCAGGAACAGAGGCAGGATTCATGGAGGGATGCTGCTTGCTGGCTTGCTCTCTGTAGCTCACTCAGCATATTTTTTTACATAACCCAGGACAACCTGCCCAGGGGTGGCTGGGCTGAACTCTCCCGAATCAATCATCAGTCAAGAAAATGTCCCCACAGAACTGCCACAGACCAATCAAATGTGGGTATTATCTGAATAGAGGTTCCCTATTCTCTGATGACCAGAATTTGTGTCAACTGCACACACACACACACACACACACACACACACACACACACACAAACACACCACACCACAAACACACATACCGCATATACACCACACACACCACACACACCACATACACACCACACACTACATAACACACACACACACACACACACACACACTCACACACACACTGTGGGACTGTGAAAGGCAGCCTGGTTTCTGGCTGAGCTAAGGTTTAAAACCTTGGGGCCCAGTAGAGGGTCCCCAGCAGGGGATAACCCTACAAGAGACAGTAGGCATTTTGCCATGCTCTTGGGCCCTGGGCTCCTGACTCGAGGCCGCAGCTCTCCATAGGTCTGTGACTATCAGTCATGTAGCCCCAAACCCTTCCACAGGTAGAGGTGTGGTCATGTAGCCTCAAGACATTCCCATTTTAATGAGGCACCTAGAGGCTTAGCCAATAAACTCCCTTTCCCCTTCCCAGCCACTCCTCCCTGCAAAAGGTATTTTAATCTCAGGCCTGCCCTGAGGTTGTGGGGTACAGATTCACTCATTCACACTCTCTGCCATGACAATAAACGTCCTAGAACCATGGACTGTCTCTCTTCATCAGGATCCATTGTGGGGAACGATGGAACAGGCCTTTTTCTAAAGAGCCACATCTAGTCTCCCGTAGAAGACCTTCCAGCGCTCCTAGCCACGGCCTCACCAAACCAACCCAGCTAGCCAGCGACAAACCAAAGGCCCGGTACTGGCAGGACCCAGCAGCACTCCTCCCTGCCTTTCCCCCATGGCCCCAGGGCTAGCTCCAGCCCACAGGTCCCCACTCCATTCTCAGCTCTTCCGTGACATCCAGAGGCACCTGGGATGCCCAAGAGCTTGAGAACCAGATGGGGCTGCCTCTGTGTAGTCCCCAGGACCCCCAGGCAGTGCTCCGCCACCCCCAGGCAGTGTCCTGCAGCTTCTCACAGCCCAACACCCATCCAGCAGTGCTGTGGGGTGAGCGCAAAAGTGATGTGTAGCCACTGTGAGAGAAAGGCTTAATGATTCTGCTTCAAAATGTCAAGTATATTTTTCTCCAGGGAGTAATGACGTTTTTGTGTGAATTTAAACAGTGTGCATTTCCTTTCTAATTTGTGGGAAATGAAGGCCCTTTTAGGGGGTCACATAATAAGACAAATATTCTGGGGTGGCACTCCATGATTACAGTGGTCATCCTGAGGAGGGTATAGCCTTTCACCTAGTGGTGTAGCCTTGAAGGAGAGTGGTGTGTATTGCTCTTCAAACGAGTGGGTGAACGAGAGACTCGGGGCAGCTCTGTGGATGCAGGATCCACTCCACTCCTTCGATGAAAAACAAGCAGGGCGGGCCCCTCTGATCCTTGGGTGCCAGTCTCTTTCAGCTTTGCCTGGGTGGATCTGGAAGGGGACCATAAGAGAGGGTGAGGCCAGCTTGTCCTCACCTGCTGTCCTTTCCAGGGTGTGGCTGGGAATGTGAGCATTGCCTAGACTTACCCCCAATTATCCTCCCACTCCATAAAGGCCCCACTTGCTGATCCACCAACCTTCCACACAGAAGGAATCTGGGCAGGCCCAGCTGGAAGGCAGGGCAGGAAGCCAAGTCGGGATGCAGCTCTCTTACCCGTCCCTACGCTGTCCCCTTCATGCACCTCAAATGCTTGCCTTCCATTGCAAGAGATGGGATATAAAGAACAAGTAGCTGCTTTTTGAAGCAAGGGCAGGGAGATTATATGTGCAAAGAAATTATTCCCCTGTGGAAGAATGTATATCTCTAGTACCGAAGGAAGAGTGGTGACAGTGTGGGTCAAAGACAAAGGTGATTCCAACTCTTTGGAGCCAGCTGCTTGGGACAGCTGTCATCTCCAGAGAGTGTCTTCCAACAATTTTGAGAAAGCAATTTTTAGATAGACCCTAAAAGTGCCATCCAGCACCCCTGGGTTCTCTGATAAAGCCATCTCCTCAGCCCTGCCATGCATCCAGATGGTCTCTGTTCTAGTCCTAATCTATTTAAGATCCTCACAGATACCGCTGGCATCTGGGGTGTCCATTGCACAAACAGTCTAGGAAATAGCCCCAGATGTCAGGTCACTTATCAAAGGTCCAAAGGTGATGGCAGCTGCTGCCTCCTGCCCCTCTATAACTAGGTAATAGCCTGCTCTTCAAAGGAGATGTTCCTTAGGCTCCTTCCTGGTTTCCCTGCTGTGAGACCAATGGGTGAACATCAATATCATCCCCCAACAACTGATTAGTTCAGTCTCTGATCCCTATGCAGTGATCATTTATCACAGGACAATCTCCTAGGACACAAAATACAGTGCCCTTGTGACTCCTCACTCTCCGGCACTCCCTGACAGCCGATGAAAATGACCGTGCCCACACAACCAGCCATAACTCAACCTCATTTCCCAGAAAACCTTCCTAGGATGCTGCAAAATAATGAGATATGCACTGCCTAGGCAGTATACTACAGTCTAGTTATGCTATGTTCAGATAAATCATCGCAGAGATGGCCCAGTCTACCTAGAAATGAAAGTCATTGTTGTGTTCTGTAGATTTCCTTGCATAATTTAAGCAATCAAGTTCATCCTCCAACCCCTTTCATAATGGAAAGGTAACAGATGTCACCGTGTCTGCTTTGTTTTTCAAATAGGAGAACAATGATAATTTTATAGGGTGACTTTATTCTATGCAGTCCTATATATCTAGACCTTAATAGTATTTGAGCTTACAGCATGCATTCTGCTTTGTCAAAATGCCACAGTTGTTATCCATTTAATCTTTACACTAAACCATGAAATAGATCATATAGGTAAAGTAGCTGAACCCAAAGCTACTATTCAATCAAAATGTTGATAACATGTGTAGTATTGGGCAAATTCATAAAGAGTTAGGAAAGAAGTGAGGTGTGTGTGTGTGTGTGTGTGTGTGTGTATGTGTGTGTGTATGTGTGTATGTGTGTCTGCTTGTCTGTGTGCATTATGTGTTTGTAGGTGCATATGATGGCTGGAAAAGGTCATCAGACTCCCTAAAACTGAACTGAAGTTACAGGAAGTTATGAGCCTCCCAGTGTGATTGCTGGAACCCAACTGGGTCCTTCACAAGAGAAGCAAATGCTCTTAACTGCTGAGCTATCTCTGGAGTCCCTGAGTGGTGGGGACTTAAACCAGGTCTTCCCTCACTCTGTTGCAGGCCTGTTGATGATCTACTTTGAGAATTAACCCTTCCCTTTAAAGATCCTGGAAGAAATTCAGTATCATTAGTATTAAGGCAAGATTTGCCAACAGCAGATGCGTATAAAATAGAACAGCTGAAATAAACAACTTGACAAAAATTATTTTACACTTTCTGAAAAATATCAGGTTAAGGTGCTGTGGACGCACTAAGATGTTCTCAGTGTGCTGGTCCATGGGGAAGATACGGATTTCTGTCTCATTTGTCAACATAACACAATGGAGCATAAAACATAGGAGTGGCCCTACCTGTAGTACACAGCCTACTGTGAAGTGGAAGTTCGATTACCTACTAATCTGCCTGCCTCAGAGAACCTGCTAGAATAAAAACATGTGGGAAGCATTAGACATTCAGCAAGAATGTAAATGGATACAGTGGCAAGAGCAAATTGCTCTGTCACCTAAGGGGTAAAACCTGTTATACTCTGTTTTTCTGACAACACAAAAGGTGTGTTTTCCTCCTGGGTCTGTGAGCAAAGTGGCCTGTGGCATATAGAACATTCTAGGCACTGAGGATAAGCTGAGTAGCAACGGCACTTACATTTATGCAATGCTACAAGTTGTGAGTCGGTCAAAGCTTGAAATGTGTCTGCCCCGAGCATCTTTTTCCCATTATATTTAAGCATCGAAGTCCCTTTTGCAGAAAAGATATTCTCACATGGTCCTAATTCACAACCACTCAACCTATCAAAACATTATCCCAGAAGATCCATTTTAAGTCCAGAAAAGTATCTGAGCTTCTTGTAGGAGACTGATCTTAGTTCTTATAAACAACTCCGCTCAATAACCACTTTTGCACGCCCTTTCATTTTGCAGGTGTTCCCGTGACTTGAGTTTAATGTGAAACCAAATCCTTTTGAATCTGATCTGCAGACATTATTCTGATAAGTCGCACGCATACATCTATGCAGTTCAAACGATCTCAAGCAGAGAACAGTCTGCAATGATGCACTTGATGTTTTCTTTGTAGACAATTGAGTTAATGCTGTAACTCTTCCTCTGCAAGTGCCAAAGCCAGGATGTGGTTATCCCTGAAAAACAGTGATAGATAAAAGTAATTGGAAGAATTTATTTTGCTATGCGTTTTGCATGCAAAATTTGATTCATCAAAAGCTTATAAAAAAAGATATTTTGTCCCCATTCAAGAAATAAAAAGAGTCTGCCAATTATTGACCCATGTAAAAAGACTCAGCATTGCTTCAAACTAAAGCTTACAAAGTTGAGGCCCCCTCCACCACAGGCTGACTCAACCTCACTTCAACTGGCCTGAAAGACAAAAGGCTCTGCCCTTTTCTAATGTGTTCTCAATAGCAGTCATCTTAAGTGGAGGAGACAAAAGTTGTATGCCACAGCAGAAGTGGGGACACTAGAAAATGCTTTTACCTGACACCCAACAGAAGAGCAATGAGGCAGTGCCTTCAGAAGACAGCTGCGGAGACAGAGAATTGGTGACCCCAGACCCTCTGTGAACCACTCTCAGGAGACTCAGAGCACAGAGCATGTGGCTGGCAGAATACCTCCTGATTGAGGAAGGGGGGAAGAAGCTCTGAATCACAGGGTTCTCAATGATGTGGAGCCTGCTTAGAGTCTGCAGGAAACACAGGTGCCAAGCGTTAGGAGGCACCACCAGGAGCATGCCAGCACTCTTGTCAGGACTCCCACAGGACCTGTGACCTGAGCTGAGAAGTGCCACACATTGTGGAGAACAGTATCTGTGATGACACCTTGCAAAGGGTGTGGTCCAGTGGGTGGGAGGGCATCTGGGACCTGAGGAGGAACTCTAAGTGAATCAAGGATGGAGCCAGCTAGGGTGTGTTGTGAATCTGTGCCCACACATCTCTCTCCTCTCTCACATGAATTCCTCCTTTATTTAATATCCAATATTTAGTAGTCCATCCTGTCCTGATATCTTCTTATCACCCCCTTCTCTCTCTCTCTGTCCCGATCCCTCCCCCTTCTCTCCCTCCCTGTCCCGATCCCTCCCCCTCTCTCTTCCTTGTTTCTCACCTTATTTATTCTTTCCCCTATACATTTTGTTGTCTTTTTTGATAAGCCTTCCCAAGGACACTGCTTGCAGAGTGTCCTCGTCTCACCCTCTTTTGGTTTTGGGTTTTCTGATTGCACTTTCCATTTTTTTTATCTTTTCATCTACTTTTAGCCCAAAGTGCCCCATTTCTACCGTCCCAGTCCCTTCAGTCCTCTTCTCTTCCCTGCCTCATCTCCTACTATTTCCTCTGCCAACCCAATAACAATTTGCCTTTCCTCTCACACTTACAGTAACTAACAAAAACAGTAAAAACCAAGAGGGTTTGGAATAATGTATTTCAAGATCTAAAACACAATAACAACTGCCAACATAAATTACTATACCCAGCAAAACTGTCATCCTTTAAGGAGACATAAACATGTTTCAGATTAAAAACAAACAAACAAACAATCAAAAAAACAGGCTATAGGAATTTATGATCATGAAGCCATATCTATAAAAGATACTTGAAGAAAAAGACAAATACATTCACAAGGCTACAGGAAAAAAGAAATTATGCTTGAATAAGTCAATATTTAAGTATAACTGGGCTATGGTCACACACACACACACACACACACACACACACACACACACACACACACACACTGAAAAGATTAAAATGTTTTGTGGCAGAAAGAAATACAATGAGCTGCCTTGGGTTGTATTGGGCTTCAAGTCATCCCAAAAGCCATGAGAAATCAGACAGCTGCAAATGTAGGTGTGGGCTTGCACAGTGAGTAAAGAATAGAGAGAACTGGACTAGGTGTTGAAACCTTAAGGAATCTTGATTATCTTTATATGGATATTGTTGAGGAAGATGTGCTGAGAACTGAGACGTTTTAAAATGTGAGAGAATTCTGTTTCTTTGTACAAGAAACTATCCTTAAGTTCATCTGGTGCTGTTCTATGGCTCAAAGCAAGAGAGCAGTAGACTGAAGGGGGTTGAGATAGACGAGGGACAATTGGAGACATTGAAGGACCATTCTTGTAAGGCATTTAGGTTAAATGGGTAATATTTCGAGTAGTAAAAAGTGCTCTCTCTTTCTTTCTCCCTCTTCCGTGTGTGTGTGTGTGTGTGTGTGTGTGTGTGTGTGTGTGTGTGTGTGTGTAAAACATTCAGTAGTCTTTTAAAAACAGAACCACTGAATCTGCCCAAGTTGAGAAAAATATTAATACACAGGAGGAAGTAAGCTAGTCAGAAAGAGAGTATATATAATCCACAGAAAGAAGCACCAGAAACTGTGGCAGCAAAGAGAGGGGCAGTGAGTCTCTGATACAGGACACAGGAATCTGACACAGGAATCTTACGGTATATATGAGGCACTGAGACTAAATTACTGCCCTCTTTACATAAGGGGAGAGTCTCGTACACAGAGCAGAAGTTTGTCCTTGAAAACTATTGAACCTAAAATTTAAAGTCTGTGCTTGAAGTTCTGATTTGGAGACTCTTTAAATTGAAAGATTAGCAATTAGCTCTATTTCATTTCTGTTGCTAGGATAAAATATTCTGACAAGAAGCTTTGGGAGGAAAGGGTTGATTTGGTTTAAAGTCCACCATTGTGGGAAAGTTGCGGTAGAAACTTAGGCAGCCATCACATTCAAGAGCAGATATAAAACAAATGTAAACATGCCTACTCCACTTCTGCAACTCAGAACTCCCTGCCTAGGGAATAGTGTCACCCATAATGGGCTTGGTCCTTCCATGCCAATTAAATTAATTAATTCAACCCACACAGGAATGCCCATGTGCCCACCCAAAGTACCCTGCCCCTCATGGAGATCCTCTTCCCTGGTGATTCTAGATTGTGTCAAGCTGATAATTAAAACTAACCATCACCCAGATCTTCTCTATCTTCTTCATTTCAAAGCATACCCTCAATGCATATGAGCCTTCTGCTGCCTGCCACTTGTTAGGCACTGGGTGGCCAAAGAGCAGGACAGCAGAGGAGGTTAAGGGAACACATATGTTTATACAATTAACTGTGTTGTAACAGCAAACTCCACAGTGGGAAGGTGAGCAAAGCTTCTCAGAGGAGGGAGCTAGAGGGTTACAAAGCCAGAAAAATGGCCCAGGACTCTGGACACCAAATGCAAAGCCTTTCCCACTATCCACATACACTACGACTCTACCATCTTGCCAGACAATATTCTGTATAAACTCTGTGTGACCACAGGCATGGGATTATCTCCCTGCCTTCTTGTTAATAGGTCCCCATCTCCAATCCAAGGTCAACAGTCAGTTGCTCTTTGGCTGAGAACTCTATAATTTGGATTCAGGCATAAAACCACTCGTTTCCCTTTAAGCATTACTTTGGAACCCATCAAGCTGTTGATCGCCATCACACACATTTATAATTCACTAGAACAACTCTGCTTAGCAGTGTCTACACACGGCCACAGGACAAACCACATTTTTGTTAGTTTATTGGTTTTTGTTACCGCCTCTATCATAATTCTAACCAACTAGTCAGAAGTAGCCTTGATGCTTGCCCACTGTGCATTTCCCAACCTTTGTTCTCTAGGTTGAATGGGTATGTGCTAAAACTTTTACTCATTGATGGGGGGGCATATAAAATGTGATTAAATTTATTCTAACTTTCCTTTGCATTTTCTTAGAAGTTCTTCAACTACTTACAAAAGAGTACCAATGGCCTGGGATAAAGTCAAGGGCATCAGGATTTACAGCCATGAGACTGTTGAGTTCTGCAGGAGCTTGCAGTAACAATCCAGACATTCCACTTTCGACCTGATTTTAAAGCAGATATTGGCTCTTCTGGTGAGAAAAAAAAGCCAAAAATCATTCTAAGAACAAAGATGCCTGGCAGTAAAGTCTGCCCCTCTTAGCTAACAAGAAAACCTGTTTAGGAGCCTGGAGTGTTTAAGCATCCTTCTCCAGATTAGGGACCCCATCTGCATGCAACCTGCCTCGTTCTGGCTGGAAGAAGAACATGCTGAGTGAAGGAATCAAGAGAGATTTGTGAATCTGTTCATTCCACAAACCACCCACCACCTGCCAGTTAACAAGCATCATTTCCACAGCGTGAAGTGGCAGGAACATAGGATGTAGGCACCACTGGGAAACATGAAGCCTAGTGGGGAATCTCGGGGAGGGCAACTAAGAGACATTTTCTAACAGGCAGGCAGGCCCTCGTCAGCTGTGGGAACACTGAGAGAACCGAGATAGCCTTCAACCTGAAGTGGACAGAAAAGTGCTGGGTACTGTCTAGGAGTGAATGATACTTAGATGTTTGGAAAAGATGGGGGAGAATTTTGTAGGTTCCCATCTTCGCAGAATTTACCAGAGCTAGAAATTACATGGTCCATACTGTTGCGCAGACACTCAAAGATTCTCCTATATTCTTCCCCCATTTGAAGATCTCTAAAGCATGGCTGACTAGATTGAAAAGCAATCTGTGCTATTGACAGTGTCCTTTGCCTTACAGAAGCTTTGCAATTTCATGAGGTCCCATTTGTCGATTCTTGATCTTAGAGCATAAGCCATTGGTGTTCTGTTCAGGAACTTTTCCCCTGTACCCATGTGTTCGAGGCTTTTCCCCACTTTCTCTTCTATTAGATTCAGTGTATCTGGTTTTATGTGGAGGTCCTTGATCCATTTGGACTTGAGCTT
>JAPYYD010003711.1:0-13835 GCA_028551405.1 Uromys caudimaculatus | reverse complement strand
TATATGTACAACATTGCATAATCCTTTAAAAATTCTGTGGCTGCAGAGATAACAGCTTAATATTATATAATGGAATTTTACTTGACTGTTAAAAATAGGTAAGTGTTCTGAGAAACATATTCATATGTAAATATATTAAAGTTGTCCATCAAATGAACATACACAAGTGATCATGGAATAGAATATGTGATATGAGATATTGTTCAGGCTTTCCATGAGGTTATATTAATCTTCATTTCTTTATTTACCAATGGCCTGAGTTTTATTAATAAGATAACAAGAAAAGTGTTGTGTGTTAAAATTTTTCTGGAACCTGTGCCAGGCAGAAGTAGATTCTAAGAGTAAAAATAGCAGAGAAGAAATCCAAGAGAGCCCATGGGCTGACATGTCTCTCTTTGGAAAATGATGAACATAAGAGCCACACTTGGATCCATCAATCACAGGGGATGTCATGACTTTAATCATGATTATCAGATATCAGATAGTATCACTAGATTAAGACTGCAATCTCTGATCTCCAAATACTACACTGTGAAAAAAGACTGCTCTGGACCTGAAAAAATTATGAACATTTTCAAAAACTTAGTAGTATTTTGGTCCAGAATAAAGTAGGATCATGAGGGTTAAAGAGAAGCATTACAGAGAATGAATGAGGTTCCTTATAATTCTCTGAACAGCATGGGTATAACAAACTGCTGTCCTTGTATATTGACTGCTGTTCCACTCAGCTATACAAAAACATAGGCAAACAAATTTCTAGGTGTCAAATACACATATGCATACACACACATACACACATAAACACAGCAAATATATATGCATGTACACACATATACTCAAATACATATATAAAATACATATGTTTGCGTACACACTCATATAAATCCACACATGCATATGCATGGTTGCACCTGCACAGATGTGCACATACACATACAAAAATTAATACCTCTTTATATTAATTTACATATATTCATGCACACATATGCATGCAAACACACACACACACACACACACACACACACACACACACATACACACACACACACACATACCAGGGACCTCCACACCACTCATTGGACAACCTTATGGAGGAAGACAGAATCAGCAAGAGCATTTTCTGTCCTCTGTTAAGTGCAGTATACTTTGAAATTCTACCTGAGAGCATATCTACTAACTGGTAATAGCTTTAGAAAGTATTTCTTAACTTGAAATCCAAACCAGACTGAAAATAATTTGTTTTGTTTTAGCTTTATAAAGTAGATTTACCAATAAATCTCCAGTCAGGGGATAGCATTAGTACAAACACTGAGAACCCAATTGACTTTTTAAAACTTTTTACTTTGAGTTGCCTAGGACTTTTACTGTGGAGCTGCCTGGCAAACTGAGACGTCAGCCCTAAGAGGAGGTTGCTCCTGCTTAGTGCTCACATGCCTGCTTGCTTGTCAGTACAACTTTCCGAACAGTGATTATAATTGAGATACTTTGTGTTATTATAAACACAAGATTCATATGTGTGTGTGTGTGTGTGTGTGTGTGTGTGTGTGTGTGTGTGTGTGTGTGTGTGTGTTTGCAGTATGTATTGGTTGGAGTGTTCCTGTGACTGAGGATGCACATGTGTGCAAGTGCATGGGTATGTGTAAGAACATGTTTGTGAAGTTAGGACTGCAATGTTGGGTGTGGGCTTCAGTAGCTCTATATTTTGTTCTTTTGCTGACTCAAGTTATCTCACTGGACCTTGAGGCTAACCCTATTAGCTTACTTGGAACACCAGATAGCCCCAGGAATCCTGGCATATGGCTTCTCCAATGTTGGATTCAAAGCACACAACCACATCCAGTTCTTTATCCAGATTATGAGGGTTGGACTCAAGACTTCACTCATATGCTACTAACGCTTTTTTGAGTGAGTCATCTTCCTAACCCTACAGCAGGTTTCATTGTGAGGACATTGGAGTTTCTTTTCCACCTAGATGCATAAACCCCTATTGCTTTCTGAAAAGTAGGCATGGAACAGACAGACACTCTGACAGTGGGATGTTACTGTTGTAAATAATAAAAGTGCTGAATGCTCTAAGCTAGTGAATCCTTGGGATTGCATGATTCTCATTTGTCTGTTACACTTTCAACTTTTCTTCAGTATTCATCTACTCAATCAGACAATGACCAACCCTTCATGTTTTGTGGCTGGCATTGCTAAGTCTGAAAAGCTTTAGAATAGCCTAAGTAGTGAGACTTAGACAAGGTCTCAGTTCCTTTTCCCTTGTTAGGTGCACAGGGAATAATCATGGAGCTGCATATAAATTAGCCAAAGTTTCTGATATGTATCTATGTGTCCGGGTCACAGCTAGAGACATCATGACTTGCCAAAGTATATATATATACACTTTGGCATATATATATATATATATATATATATATATATATATATATATATATATATATATATATATTCTGGCATTAGAGAATATCAAATCAAACCGGGACAAACTTCTTATTGCTACAAACACTGGAAGATGTTTGCTAGTTTAGAAGCGCAAGTCAAGTATAGATCCAAGGAAGCCTGAGACAGTATGGGTAAATCAAGTACATTTTGCTCTTCTGAGACATTGATCTCTTGAATTTTGGTCTAGATGTTTGGATAGGTTATTTCTTAAGTCTTGGTTAAATATGAGAGAGGTAAAATCTGGGAATTTGAGTAGTGGGGAAATGCTTACCGTTTTTGTTTTATTTGTTTTGTTTTACAGGAGAATGGCAGTGGGAATAAAGCTGGGTTACTAAGCCCATCCTCTCTGCATCCAACAATATTATACTTCTACCCTCAGTCCTCACATCTGCTGCCAGGGCTCTGAGTCTAACACCCCTGTACCTGCAAAATAAAAGCTCTACACTTGTCTCCCTGCACCTCCACCCTGCCTCTTTTGCTGGCACCTATGTGGACTTGAAGTAAACCTTTCCCACACCATCTCTTTCAGGATCATATCTCTTCTTGTATCTTGTATTTTCTTTTGCCTTAGGGACAAAGGCATAGGATCAATCATATGTAGGTACCTTCATTCTAATTCCTTGTCTTCTGCACTTACTGGATTTGAGAGCACCACATTTTCATTCACTTGAGTTTTTAGGTGGGCTTCATGAGACACAGAGGAGCACAGGCTTCCTGACCAGGTAGATGTCATTCCGAAACCAACATTCTCTCAGTAGATATGCATAACTGGGCAATGTATCTGTTTTATTACTCAACATCATGGCATAGAATACCATGCCCAGATTGTGAAATGGATGACACTGTGTATCACCTGAGACAGAGTGCAGAATAGAACCCTTTGGCTATATGTAACCTGGATTCTTAATGAAGCATGAGCATTACAGCCACGCCACATATTATAATATACTACATTCTTACTTCAAGAGTGTTTCTTATTTTTGTTCCTGAATCTCACTTTGTGTAATTTTTTCATATTTCTAGTTCTTATCCAAGACTCTAAAACTTTTATCATCTATCTCTATCCACTTCCTCTCTCTCTTTCTCTTTCTTATCTATCTATCTATCTATCTATCTATCTATCTATCTATCTATCTATCTATCTATCTATCTATGTATCTATCCATCTATCTATCATCTGTCCATCTTTCTATCCATCTCTCCCTTTATCTCCCTGTATCTTTTTTTCCTACTTTTGGTATAATTTGCTTAAAATCTCATATTAACTGAAATAATTCATTAATACCCACATACAACAGTGTTTTTCTAAAGTCCATTCCACAAACTACCATCATGATTCAGAAGAATTACAGACATACATGTTCATCTGAGCTCTGTTTCCTAAGCTAGGACTTTGCCTTGGGCCAAGGTCACCATATTGCACCTCAGCACTATTTTCCACAAGTTGCACTTGACTTTTTTTCAGTTCTTTGTCCCTTTTACTCATTAAATTAGCCAATTCATTTTTAGTTATTACATGTATCACCACTTAACTTACTGTAGCAATGGCCTACTAAGGACGTACCCTGTCTTATTTTTTGTGTGTTCAATTCAATTTACAGTCTATTCCACCAAATTTATGTGAATGAAGTTTTAAATGAACAAAGATAATCAACTCTTCAAGTTAAAATCCTTCCAGCGGTTTCTGCTCATTCACTGACATTTAAGATTGTAGACCTGAACACTATTTGAAAGATCTTAAAGAAAGTGCTGAAAGATTGACTTTTAGTTATAAACTCTAGACTCTCTCAAAATACCTGGGTGACTGATGTATTTATAACTCCAAGTAGAGAAATAGCATTTAAAAATAAAGATCAAATTCCATAAACTTCCATCTACCTTCGGGCAAATTATTTACCTCACTGACCTTCTTTCTAGAGATATCAGTAACTTCTTGCTGAGACAATACACCTGTCAGATGGGAATAATAGACTGAAAAGTTGTTCTTTATGGGAACATCATGGTGGTGGGAGCATGAGGAAGCTGATCCCATCCTTTCACAGGAAGGAGAGATAAGTGGTGGATCTCAGCTTACTTTCACCTGTTTTTTATTCATGGAAGTATCCTGGCCCACGGGATGTTTTAACCCACTTTCAGGGTGAGGCTTCTCACCCCAATAAACTTGGTATAGAAAATCTCTCACAGGCATTAGAGGTTAGTATCCTTGCTAATTCTAGATTCTGTCAAATTGACAATTTGAATTGACTCTCACTCTGAGCATCTTGCTGTATGATTTCCATGAATATCGTTCTATTTTTCTTTCCTCTGTCTATGCTTCTAAGAACAACAGGTGTCTATCTCATCTTTAGTAAGCCACTGGAACTCTCACCACTCTAGTTCCCCACTCTGAGCTACATCCTGCCTCTGTGTTTTCCTATATTCAAGGGTACTTGGCCTCTTTACTCTGTCTTAAAGCCAATTATTGGATACATCTGTCTACTTGATCATTTACTGTTCATTCTCATAACCTAGTTGCTGTCTGACTCAAAAATAGACTGTCGAACATATGATGTGCTCAAATATTATTTAACTATTTCCTTCTACTTAAATTGATATGTGTTAGCTGTCTATTATCAGTTCTGTGGCCATATCCTGCCCTTCTAAGTGTCAAAGAGCACAGATCCCTACACAGCTTGCCATTCTCATCTTCATGCCTTAATTTTTATTTGCTTAATATTTCAGTTATTTATTTATTGTATGTGTTCATGCCTGTGTGTTTACATGTGGGCCCATCATAACCTCTGATTTAATGTGGAGGTCAGAGCACAACTAGTGTGAATCCCAAATATTAAAGGCATGTCTTCAGATGGGCGGCTAGAGATTTTATCTACTGATCTGTAGTACCACGCCTAGTTCTACTACTTTTAAGTAAATGATATTTCAGTCTTTTCCTGTTGGTCCCATATGCCAGGGATGTTTAACTGTCCTTGTAACTATCCCCATACTGTCCAGTAAAGAAAATTCTTCCTGGTGACAAAATTTTCTAATTGTGTAGGCTTCATTTAAGTTATAAAAACAAACTTACTAGAAGTATTATAATTTACAATGTTATTTATGTTTTAGCATTTATTGTAACTTTAACTTCATTTTACATTTGTAATTAAAAAGCAATCTCAATAAAATTAATGCATGTATAATTTATTATATGTATTACTCCTATCTTAAGAAGTGACATCTATTTTAGCAACATTATTAAATTATCCAAAAGTGAATTAACTCATGAGATTTATAGTATAAAGCTATAACTGTCCATAACTTCACTGTTGAAATGACATGAATAGATCAACTGAAGACTTCTAAAGGCATGGATGTCCTCAGAGATCTAGGCTTTATGTATTATCTTGAAAACTGTGTGCTTCACTAGATGGATTTCAGATTTCTGGACTTGGGGTATAAACAATTAGATAATATTCTTAATCCTCAGGCTTTGCTTCATTAAAGGGGAGAAGGGACTAGAGAGATGGTACGACAGTTAAGAGTGTTTCGTGGTTCTACAGGAGATTAAAGTTCTGGTCCTAGCAATTATACCATGCTTCTCAGAATTGCCTGCACCTCAGCCCTGAAGGGGGATATCCCACTCCTTTGTGCATGGGCTCCTGGGGCTCATAACTCATTTGTATATCCCCTCCCTCTCTCTTATACACACACACACACACACACACACACACACACACACACAATTTAAAACAGTAAAAATAATCCTTAAAAAAATGAAGAGTTTTAGCTACCCTGGGTTTTTTGTTTGTCTGTTTCCTGTATGTAGTTGTGAACTTTCCTGTGAAGATCTATGCCTTATTCAGTCACCACCATAGAGGTTTCCTCATGTAGCAGATGGGGACACGTGCAGAGACCGACAACCAGACATTATATAAAAAGAAAGTCTAATTTGGAGATCTCAGTTAAATCCCTTCCCTCTGATCTCAGGGGAATCCCACTGTAGAGGCAGAGGAAAGATTGTAAGAGCCAAAGGAATAAAGGACAACAGGAGAACAAGGCCTTCTATATCAACTAGACAGGGTACATATCATCTCGCAGAGACTGCATGGACCTGCACCGGACACTCTGCCTATACATTATAGCCATTAGTTTAGTATTTTTATAGGAATCGTGACCATGAGAAAGAGTGAGTCTCTGACTCTTGTGCCTGCTTTTGGGACAATTCTTGAGTTGCCATTTCCAACTTATGATATGATAGCATTTGCTTCATCTTATTATATTTATGTGTCATGTTTGATTCTTATCTCTTATAAACCCATTCTTCTCTTATGAAAGACGTAAAGGGGGTAAATCCAGAGAGAAGGGATAGTGGGGGAAGGGGAAGTGGGAAAAGTGGAAGGGGTAAACTATAATCAGGAAATATTGTATGAGAAAACAATCTATTTTAAATTAAAGAAAAAATATGAAAAAATAAGAAGAGAATATGGATATAATTATATGAGCACTGTAGTCCTGGCAGGTAGACTAGAAATACCCTATATTGTCTGTTGTGACAGGTGCTTTTATCAGGCACTCTAAATACATTTTCTGCATTGTTTGCTTGTTTGATCAATTTTCTGTTATAGTGAGGGTTTTTTTTTTTCCATTAAGAAGGAATGGAGCAAACTGTGTATTTTTTGGCAGCTTCCTGTCACCTCAATGATTGTCTTCTGTCTGTCCCTCCCTTGACCCCCTTGCATTAAGATTGTTAATAAGTATGGTCTTCTCAACAAGATGCCACATTCGCTAAGCACAAAAAACCTACAAATGTGTCCCCTCTGCATAAAAATGTCTGATGTATACAGTAAGGAAAATGTTGACATGGCATTATATATGGGAGGCACATTATGCTTGAAAAAATGATTTCATTCTCATAAAAACTTGCTCCTTAAAATGACAATGTTACAAGTAGTTTGAATCTTGTCTAAGAATAACATTAAGACTTCTTCTATAGTTGATGACTTAGAGAGAATTTTATTTTATTTTGACCTGGGTAGGCCATTTTACATTTCTGGGCCTTGCAGAATTTAAATTGCTGACTTCACAGAGTTCCTATCTCACAGGAACCTGCAGGCACCTGCTATAGCAGAAATCCATTCATTGTGAAGACATCTGTAATAACTGACTAGGCTAAGCTGTCCTCAGTCAGGAACACGTTTCCAAAATCTGAGCCTCAAATATCTGTAAAAATGTTGCCTTGACATCTCTAGCTTGCAATGGGTTGTTCGTTCATTGACATATCCTCTTCCAACCTCAGGAACATGACACTGGGTTGTGTCCTCTGCTTCTTTTTATTCATAAGCCATCTTTCCTTTTTGAATGTGAAATATCTGTCAGCTCCTGTGTTGAGTACTTGGTCACCAGCCCATGGTCTTCTTCGGGAGGTAGAATATTGCTGGAGGAAGTGAGTGACTGGAGCTCGGCCTTTAGCCTCTATAGGCTACCCCAACTTTCTGTTTACTCTGGGCTACCAGGACATAGGTACAATATGAATACAGCCTCCTCTTCCTGTTTCCAAACGTTCCCCACCTTGATGAACTGAACCCGCTGAGTCAGCCAAAATAAACTTTTTCTCCTCAAATGTCCTTTGTTGGATATTTTATCCCAAGGAAGATAAGAAAATAATGGAATCATAAGCTTTCAGTTATTTTGGGGGACATGTACATAACCTACTAATTTCCTATCTCACTTCCCATCTGCCACACTCCTTATTACCTTAACTACTTGTGGGTAGTAAAATTTTAGAGATTTTTTTTCTGCATGCTGCATAGCGAAACTGTTAAATACACTGGAATCAACTATTAAATAATGAAATTTATAGGCTGAAGGTGGTTATCTTTAATCCCAGCACTCTGGAGACAGAAGCAGGTGAATCTCTGAGTTCAAGGCCAGCCTGGTCTACAGAAAGAGTTCCAGAATGGATAGGTCTGCAAAGAGAAACCCTATTGCAATCAATCAATCAATCAAACAGACAAAAAAGATAAAAGAAAATTTATATAAAAGCCTTAATATAGTACAAAATAAATTGTAATTACTGAATAACTACAATTATATTATTACGCATGTATAAATCAGTTTTATGTAGTTTTTCTATTACAGGCAAGCAAGCAACCAAACAACAACAGCAACTAAGTGAGCTGATCCCCAGTCACAATTTATAGGGCATTAGGCATTAGGTAGCTAGCTACTGAGTTATATTGAGATCAGACTTAGCAGAAAATCTTGTGGTAATTCCAGAGATTCTTCCAAGGAATGTTTTCTAGCACTGACCATTCATTGTCTTCTTCATCTTCCCAACAATCCATGGCAGAAGTATCAGCAATGTCATAATCCATCCCATGGTACAGCAGTGATAGAGGCTGAGAATTTCACTAAGACTCACACCTCAATTCCCATCAATACGGGTAATCTTTTAAGCATGACTGAATAAATGAATGCCTGCCTGTATTAAAGAGTGAATGACAAAGGAAAGAAAGGGTGAATAAAAGTGTTATTTGACACCAGTATGCAGTGTGCATGCAAACAGAATGTTAGTAGTTTATCTAGGGTCCATGAAAACCTTGGTTTCTAAGAATATTTGCACTTTTGGAGGATAACGGCACAGATCTTGATTCTTTGTTGTAGTTTTGCCTTTATTGCCATTGTTGTTTTTCTTCCTCCTCCTCCTCTTCTTCATCTCCTTCTTCCTTTCTCTCTCACACACACTCTTACATTTTTTATTAAAGCTAAGATGTAATGTACTTCAGGCTTGCCTTAAACTTACCATGTATTCAAGTATGCTTGAACTCATGATATCTCTGCCTCTATTTCCTGGGAAATATGGATTACAGGAGTGCATCACCATCCCTGGTTTATGCAGGGCTGTGTTTAAAACCCAATCTATCCTAAATGCAAGACAAGCATACTAACATCTAAGCTACACCCCCAGAAAAATTTTTGTCAAGCTTTTTGTTGAATCATCTAATGAAGCCCATGCCAGCCTTAAATTCGTTATATCCAGTAATGACAGGCAGCCTCTATTTTCTCAGTTCTGAAATTGTATATATTTGTAGACTACACACAACTCCAAAAATTTACATAAGTAGAAGACCATTTCCTCATTGGAAAATTTTAACTAAATACACATTGAAGTTAGACTGGGACTACTCAGTGAAATTCTTCAGAGTTACCTGTGAGGTCCAGGTAACTAAATATGCTACTTTTGTGTGTATGGTAACAGTGAACACTTTGGTCCAGAAAATTACTGAGCTGTTTTCTTCCTTGGTGATCTGAGACACTTTTCCCTTTATAGGTCCCTTACATAGTGATATATTTTATTCTTTTAAGAATAATGTTTGGGCTGGAGAGATGGCTCAGTGGTTAAGAGCGCCAACTGCTCTTCTGAAGGTCATGAGTTCAAATCCCAGCAACCACATGATGGCTCACAACCATCCATAATGAGATCTGATGCCCTCTTCTGGTGTGTCTGAAATCAGCTACAGTGTACTCACATACATAAAATAAATAAATAATTATTTAAAAAAAAAAAAAGAAGAATGTTCTCAAAAGTTAGGAAAGTCTAGAGTTAGATGATATGGCTTTACCATCCAATTTTTCTAACCATAGAATTGAACAAAGTTTAAAGGTTTGTTTATTATTGAATTTCCCCCAAGCAGTGGGAATTTTTTACTAAACCAACAAACCTATCATTTACTACAATTTGTGTGTGTGTGTGTGTGTGTGTGTGTGTGTGTGTGTGTGTTTGTATGTATGTATGCATACTGAATGCCTGTTCTCTTCCTGGTGTAGTATTAATGTATCCTCTCATTGAAAGCTAGACCACTTTAGACAACAGTCCTGATTTAAGGAACTATAAAATCCTCTAACATGAGAGTGACTGAGTAAAAGCTTCTTGTCATTTGAATAGCTTTTCTTAGCAGAGGAGATAAACAAAAGTAATTAAAGATGTAGTTAAGATGACTGGTGGAGTTTGAGTATGAAATGTCCTATAGAGGTTCACATGTTTGAACACTTAGTCCCCAGTTGATGGCACTGTTTAGGAAGGTTGTGAACCCTTAGGAAGTCAGTCAAAGGAAGTAGAGCTTGAGGGTTTTTAGCCCAGTTTTATTTTTTCATATCTCTCTGCTTAATTACCATTTATTAGACATGAAACTACACTAACTGTTTAGGCAGATCATGACATTTAACTATCAGATAATTCAATGACATAAGCTATTAAATCCTGTATTTTTTCCAGGTGAGGAAAGAGTGACTCAGAAACCACAATAGCCATTTCAGCTTGTAATTAGTGAGGCAGCCTTTGCCATGTAAATTTGACTTCCTGTTATTCTAAGGCCTGTATTACTTCTCTCAAGCTCTTTGTCTAGACTAAAGGAATTTTGTGTCCTGATGCTAGTGGCTTCAGTGGCTATGCCTAACACGCATATGCATGTATTCAGTTTGCATCAAGAGTACTAAAATCAAGAATAGAGCCTGGGGAGATTGCCTTTCTCCTTCTCCACTGAATTTCTTCTTTGACTGATAAACTTTGGTTGTGCTTTGACTCACTCAATTATGTATTTTGAAATTTATAATTCACTGATCAGTATTCTGGTCTATTCTTGGGTGTCTCTCAGTGCAGCCTTGTCAGATGTCAGATGATTCAGTTATGGTCAGTTCTCAAACTTCTGTTTGGTATTTGCTGATGAATCAGAAATGAGGACAGATAGATGGTTTTAGGGCAATGGTTCAGTGGTCAAGGTATTCAGAAGACATGAACACACAGATTAGGGAAATCCATGCCAGACTGGAAGGGTAACTAGAAGTCAGCCAGGAGAGGTATCATGGATACTGGACTAAGCAAGGAAGAGGTATAAACAAAGGGGGCACAGAGACCTGATAATGTGAAGAAGGGACAGGAACTGCCAAAAGTTCTGAGCAGAGGGCTGGGAGAAGGGCCCAGTGCATAAAGTTCTTGCTGTGCCAGCATGACAACATGGTTTTGTGTGGATCCGGGGCTCACGTAGAAACCTCAGTATGGTGCCAACAGCTGTAACCATAACACTAGGTGACAGGAATAAGTAGTTCCCAGGATCTCAGTGGACAACTAGTTTATCTGGAGTGGTGAGGTTCAGTAAAAGATTCTGTCTCCAAAAATTAGGTAGATACTTCATACCTATGGTGTGGATATACTCACTGAGTTTCATATGGGCATGTAATAGGTAAATTAATAAACAAATGATGAAATAAAATAAATAAGTAATAAAGAGCCAAAAATATGACTGCAGAAGACATCTTTAGATCAACCTGTGACTTCCACATATTCATCCATAGATGAGTGTCTTTTTCTACACATGTATATACCACACACACACTAAAAATAAAATGAGGTGATAGTTTCCCCAAGGCTAGTCATTTCCAGACCATCAAGAGAGCCAAAGGATTGTTAATAATTACTGAGTAGAAACTCTGGAATGGAAATCCATAAAATGCTAAAAATTCCACAATGTTAAAATTCTGGCATTCATTTCCACTTCCTATCTGCTATGAATACCAAGACATTAGCTGTAGATAGAATAAAATCAATGTCCAAACTGCCTTTGATTCCTTCATTGCTGGTGCAGTTTCTTGGTAATTCCTGTGTTAGAGTTCTTTTTTCTGTGGCCTTGATATCTGTTTATATCAGTTTAGATTTTATCAACAGTTTACAATTGATATAGACTTTTCAAAATGACTTGTTTCGTTTGAGTTGTGTGTATGTGTATGTATGTGCCTGTGACTTTATATATAGGTCTGTGTAATTGTGTGCACACATACTGTGTGAAGCTGCCTCACAGAGCCTAGACAAAGGTTTTGGTTCCTTGTATCTGGAGTTCCAGGTGTTTGTGAGTTGCCTGCTGTGGATATAGGGCACTGAACTCCATTTCTCACGATTAAGCTGTAAGTGCTCTTAAAGATGAAGCCATCTCTGTAGGTTCCAGTATTGTTCTTTCTAGTAATACCTGCTTTGGTTAAAGTATCCCAGTGGATTATCCCAGTGATTTCCAGCATCATTTCCCCCATGGTTCATGCTATCTGAATGTACTTTGCAGACAAAGATGAATCCAGAGCATCTCTGTCACCAATCCATGGTAAGTCATATGTAGAACCTTGAATAGATCATCACAATTTGTCTTTTACAGTTTTTCTACTTTTGGAGTTCTTCTTATACTAGTTTTCTAATATTTCATAAAGTATAAGTCTAGAATAGATTGAGACAGTTGTAGGACTTAGGAAGAAAGAGATCCTCCATTCTAGACTGAGAAGTTTTGGTTTATTTGCCCTAGCAAGGAAAATAATTAAATTAAGATAGAATCTATATTGCTATGCATTCTCAACTAACCCTAAATTGGTGATCCTCCTGTCTCCATATCTAAACACTGGGATCACAGATATTTAATGTTATCTTAATGCTGTTGAATGTGTGTCTAGAGGAGAATTGTTGTTTTTACTCGCACTTCACCCAACTTCTATTAGGTGGATATCTCAGGCACTTGGAAGATGAAGGGATTGCCTTGAAGAGTGCATGCAGATGATTTGTCTTGGAATCCAGCTCATACAGTACAAGCTCTCTGTCAACACTCTCTAATAATTTATTCTTCCTTACCCTTTCATGTTCTTTGGTGTTAACATTAGATTTAGTTTTCTGAGCAGCAGAAGGGTCATTAAGTTATGACCCTGACAAGGTTTCTTGGTTTATAAGGTGCCATGACAAATGACATTTTAAAAGTCCATAATCCATTTCAGGAAGTTAAAGATATTGACCTCAATGAATTGATAATTGGTTGGCAACATCCTGGAAGCATGCTCCCCTGGAAGTAAACAGTAGAGTCAAGTACCTCGGTATGATGATTAATCTTGGTTGTCAATTATGAGGCATGCACCTGGGTGGCCTTAGGAGAATATTTGCTAGAAGGAATAGCTAAGGTGAGAGGATCCTCCCAGAGAGTGAGTACCTCCTTTACAGGTATGAGGGAAATGCAGTGACTTACACCTGCCTGCCTGCACTATCTGCCGGAGAGTACATCACTACCATTGCTTCTGTTCCTCCCCATGACCTCAGAACACAGTCTGTTTAGTCTTCCAACATCAGCTGAATACCAGAGTCTCCAGGAATCTTCCTGGCTTTCAGGACCAGACTGGGATTGCTGAGGCATGAAGCTTCATGTACTGAGCAGCTATTGAGTTATAAGTGTCTCTAACATGGAGACAGTGATTGTTAGAGTACCCAGAACATATAATGTAAACCAATCAATTTAGTCACTCTACTTTTCTCTGTGTGTTTCTTTCTGTGTCCATCCCTGTCTTTCTGTCTCTGCCTCCCTACCTTTCTGTCTCTGTCTCTGTCTCTGTGTGTG
>JAPYYD010003710.1:0-13838 GCA_028551405.1 Uromys caudimaculatus | reverse complement strand
CCCCGTTTTTTGATAGGGTTAGTTGGTTCTCTGGAGTCTAACTTCTTGAGTTCTTTGTATATGTTGGATATTAGCCCTCTATCTGATGTAGGATTGATAAAGATCTTTTCCCAATCTGTTGGTTGCCGTTTTGTCCTATTGTCAGTGTCCTTTGCCTTACAGAAGCTTTGTAATTTCATGAGGTCCCAGTTGTCAATTCTTGAGCATAAGCCACTGGTGTTCTGTTCAGGACTTTTCCCCCATACCAAGGTGTTCGAGAGTTTTCCCCACTTTCTCTTCTATTAGATTCAGTGTAACTGGTTTTATGTGGAGGTCCTTGATCCACTTGGACTTGAGCTTTTACAGGGAGATAGGAATGGATCAATTTTCATTCTTCTACATGTTGACCACCAGTTGACCCAGCACCATTTGTTGAATATGCCGTCTTTTTTCCACTGGATGGTTTTAGCTCTTTTGTCAAAGATCAATTGACTGTAGGTCGTGGGTTCATTTCTGGGTCTTCAATTCTATTCCATTGATCTACCTGCCTGTCACTGTACCAATACCATGCAGTTTTTATCACTATTGTTTTGTAGTACAGCTTGAGGTCAGGGATGCTGATTCCCCCAGAAGTTCTCTTATTGTTAAGAATAGTTTTTGCTATCCTGGGTTTTTTGTTGTTCCAAATGAATTTGAGAATTGCTCTTTCTAAGTCTATGAAGAATTGAGTTGGAAAAGAGTTTTTAATTTCTTTCAGACCTGATGAGTTGCTTACAGGATGGGCAACTTACCGCTGGTGACGCTGGTCTCTCCCTCCCCAGCAGTTATTGACTGCCCATGGTCTAACAGGGAGTAAGGCCTTGTGTTTTTCTCTTTCATTCTTCACATGTACAGTTCATGTGTGTTTGCACATGTGAGGGTGGGCACACTCAGGCACATGGGAACATGGGAAGGCCAGTGGTTGCCCTTGGGATGTCTTGCCTTAATTACTTCTCCTCCTACTCTTCCTCCTCCTCTTCTTTCTCTTCCTCCTCTTCTTCCTCCTCTTCCTACTCCTCCTTCTCCTTGTCGTCGTCGTCGTCATCATCATCATCATCATCATCATCATCATCATCATCGAGACAGAGTGCTTCAATCTGACGCTTTGACATTTTAGTTAGATTGACTGGCCAGCAAGTCTCTGGGGTTTGCCAGTCACTGCTCCTCCAGCATTTGGATCACAAGTGTGCACCTGCATGGCTACCTCTAGTGGGTGAGGTGCATAGGCAGTCTTCAGGAGATGAGGTAACAGCTGGAGTAGAATGGTGACCATGACAGATGGAGTCAGAGACATTGTGGAGGCAGAGCCTGTGCACTGCAATGGGGAGTTCACTGCAGCAGGAGTAAGAGAGGCAGATGTGCTCTGGGCTCCTCCGCCTTCTGTTGTTGTCTTCTGTCTGAGGCATTTGCTTGGCAGTTTGGTTTTGGTCTTTCAAACTCAGAAGTGATTCTTTTGGGTCAGATACTGTCCATGCCTTGAGGGTTCCATCTGACTTCATTTTTGGTGGCTCTTAGCAAAAGGTGAATTCCTATTTGTGTTTCTATAATTGTTTTTTTTTATTATGGTTTTATTTCTATTATTTTAATTTTGATCATTTCAGACTTAAATTTTGAGGGTAGGTGGTGCATCTCTTCTGTGAATTTAGGAGTAAGAAACCTGGTCGGAGGGTTGACGGTGCTGTCAATGCCCTAACCTCCTACTCAGCACACTCAGTACACTTTCTGCTCTTCTATACAGAAACAAAACAAAACAAAACAAAAACCTGGTAAGTATCGGCCTTTCTGGACCCCTCCCTCTTTTTCCGCCCTGATTCTGAACCTAAATAAGTTGGTATCTTCGGAGTACTGATGATCTTTCAGATGAGTGTTGTCTTTGGTCACTGCCTTGTTATATTCTCAGGACTGGTACATTTCTTTCCCTCCTTCCCCTTCCCTTGGCCACACAGGGTAGACCCCGTGCCTTCTCTATCAAAGGCAGTGTAGTGTGGTTATGAATAAGAACTCTGTGACTAAGCGCCAGCCCCACCACTTAGTCAGAGCCACCCTGACCAGCCACTCACGCCTTTGCAGTGTAACCTGGCTCCGCCAGTGCCGAGATGATGGTGACGTCGTCTCTCCTGGAAGAGGTGTTGTGAAGTTGAGATGAGGGCTTTGTACAGTGCCTGGTAGAGGCGAGCATCCCATAAACGTTCGCTGCAGCAGTAAGTGAATGGACAAAGAAAACGTAGTGTGTATGTGCACAACAGGCTTCTGCTGTAAGGAATGAGAGTGTGCCATTGACAGGAAGGCACGGAGAATGTAGACAAAAGCCCTGAAAGTGTGAAGGGAGCTATTAGGAAAGAAGAAAGGGACCAGGAAGGGGGGAAAAAGGAAGGGAGGGGGAGGGGGAAGGAGGGTGTATTTGGTCAAACTGTCATTATGCCCATATATAAAAAGGTCACAATGAAACTGTCTTTCTGGACAACTAGCATATACTAATAACATATTCAAGAGTGTCAGCTGCAGGTGTGTTGTTGGAGCCTTCTTTTGTGGTAAAGTTACGAACAGGGCTTCGGTGGCTGTGTCTTCCTGCTGTCAGTACTCCAGGGTTTATAAGTGTATCATGCACTCTTTACCTCGCTTTAATAATGTATCTCTCCCTGCATCTTTAAAATAAGTAGATCTGCATCACACCCTGCTGGCTGTAAAGAAGCCCCAGCCTCCATCCCAGTCATGGCCAATGTTTCAGCCTCCTTTTGCTGCTTTGATTCTACAATGCTTGGGGTCTTCATCTTGCAGGACAGGTGGCTTGTTTTAACCCCTTTACTTTGATGCGGACCTGGCCTGGGGGAGATATGGCTTCTTTTTTGTTGCCACTCACAGCCTAGTGCCTTAAACCATAGGACCCATGCGTTCGTGGGTAAGGACTTCCTGTCTCCCCACAACCTGTCCATTGAAAACATTGGACCAAGGGGCAAGTGAATGTTGTCACTTTGTCACCCTGCCCTGTGGAATGATGATGCTCTCTAGCTTCTGTGTCTTCTAAGCTTGGCTTTGGAGTCATACTTTGCTTTGCTTTATTATTGTTTCAAGTTTTTTTTTGTTTTGTTTTGTTTTTTGTTTTATTTGGAGGAGGGAACAAGGGGGCTTTGGTTTAACAAATTAGGTTCAGAGGAAATTCCCTGTGGGTGTTGATAGATGATATAAACACTAACTACTTACACAAATAATTTGCATGTTAAATTAAAGTGCTTACAGGCAGTTGTGTTTATAAAACAGAATATTCCGAATAATATTTTCTTACAGCCTGTTAAGCAATCTTTGATGGTAGAGTCACCATGAAAGCTTCTTGTTTGTCATTTCAGGAAGGACAAATCATCATATGAATCAGTGCCTATGTCTAGCAAGTCTTTTACCATATTTCAAATGTCAAGGTCTTTCCAGATTTTAAAAAAAAGTCTGCGACTAGCAAAGTTTTTTTTTTTTTTTTTTTTGGTTTTTCGAGACAGGGTTTCTCTGTGTAGCCCTGGCTGTCCTGGAACTCACTCTGTAGACCAGGCTGGCCTCGAACTCAGAAATCCGTCTGTCTCTGCCTCCCAAGTGCTGGGATTAAAGGCGTGTGCCACGCCTGGCTGCGACTAGCAAAGTTAAGGAGCTGCCTCCTAAACCCAGTTTCTGATGGCGTTTGGATATATTGTAAAACCTGATTCTGAAAGACGGAGCAGGTATTTCAACCTTCTCTGAGCCAAGACTTCCTTTAGACCATCAGTTCTTAACAGTCTCATTTATGCGAACTGCTACATTGCCATCAAATGCTTTATGGCCCCATGAAAGCAAGTGGCTTTGGCATTTCCAATGGGGCCGGTACATAATGGATATCAAGGAGTGTTATGCGGATCTCCATAGCGATTGGTTATTCACTCAGCCATAATAAATTGCACGTTGTCACTCTGCCTTGGTCTTTAGGAGGTGTGCTGCTGGAGAAAAGATAATATCTAATAACAAGGAGGTTACTCGTTCTGCTAGGTGTCAAACTTTAGAGCTCAGCTTTCAGAAGGGGTGCTTGTGATCGAGAAGTTCAGTAAATCACTTCTCAGCTCCACTGTGGATCATCCAAAGCGCCTGTGGATTGTGTTTGACACTTTGCAGGAGTCAGGGCCTCATGGGAAGGGGCACTGTACTGAACAAGAGGTCTAGGTCAATAGATGGAAGCCGATGGTGGAACGAGCCCTAGAGTTAGGAGCCATAGTATAGCGCTTTTACACACTTAGCACCTAGCACCCAGAGGCCTTGAATGTTTATTGACTGAAATTTTGGAGAATGGGCTGTTCTAAGTAACACTGTGGAATTTCCATTTTGGCAGCTGTTTCTTCCCCCCAACTCAGCTCTTGGAAATGAGCTGAGCATTGGTTTAAAAGCATGAAATCTTTTTGGAGTTCCTTGGGAACGCTCAAGAGAGTAGCAGTTGGGTCTCATCCTCCTAATTCTGGATTAAGTAGACTGATGCAAGCATCACTATCTCATGAGTTCCCCTGTTTACTGTCAGAATTGAGAACTCTTAGAAGGAATATGGCTTGGTGGATGAAAGACTAAGACACAGTATGATGGCCCACATATAAGTCAGGATCGAATGGGGGTATCTGATGATAAGCAGTTTGCCTTACAAGCTGAGAAGACGTGAAGTTGAGACTTCTAGAATAAGCCTTTCTTTTCTTCCCCCTTCCTTTTCTTTCTTTCCCTTTTCCTGTCTCCTGACTTTCTTTGGCCATCCCTTGGAGGAAGAATGCCAGTATAGTCCATCAACTGGGTACCGATGATGCCAGTATAGTCCATCAACTGGGTACCGATGAGCTTAGGTGCTGATTCACCTTTCTATGAATGTGACCTTACGGGCTGTGGTCTTAACCAAGCTACTTAGTGTCTCAGGACCTTGACTTTCTCATTGGTAAAACCAAGACTTTGGCTTTTAGGAAATTTCTGGTTCTTATGTGGCTTGGTAAATGTGGGCTTTCATTCTGATCCTCTTGCACAGTTGTGAGTTTTTAACGTTTGTAACACACAAATTCAAACACAATGCTAAGAAGATGAAGTAGACTTGTAATTACTCACCTCTTCTGGCTTACTCCATGGAAATTCCAGAATGTGACACAGGCCATCAAAGAAAGGTACACTTCCATGAATTTTCTTGAAGAAAAGACAGTTTAGGATGGCAAAAAGATTGAACCTGATGTTTTAGTTGTCAACAACGAAACACCAAATACTGTGTGTTCAATGGGAATGAAGGACAAGGTGGGCAAAGCAGAAAATAATGAATAAATATTTTCTACTTGATATGAATAGTTAACATTTTTTGATTACCCACTTAGTGTCAGAGGCTGATTTAGGAGCCTGCGTTTATCTATTCATTCCTTACTCATAACATGAAAGCAAGGGAGATTCTATCATTCTCCCAGTTTGATGGGTATAGAAGTTGAGGAACAGAAAGACAAATGAACTTGTCTAAGGTTTCTCGCAGGACAGAGCAGATCTGGATTCCAGCTCAGAAAGACTGGTTTCTAATCACCAAGTCACATGCGTGTTTCTAGAATAATCACTTTTACTTTTAGAAAAGTGTTCATCTTTAAGAACCTGTTTTGCCTGTCTTAGGTACTGTGCCATCATTCTCAGCTTCGGATGATTTGTATAAGGTCACTCGGCTCATATGCCACACTGGATTTGAATTGGGTCCTGGCTCCTGAAGCCGGTGGTTCTTTCTTTCATTGTTTCTTTGTTTCTTTCTCTTCTCTAAATACTCACGCAACACCTCAAAGTCTACATTTTCGTATTAATGATGCTGTTAAATCTCCACAAGAACTCTGTCAGGTGAATTGTAAGTAATTTGAACATGTACTGGCCAGCTGTGGTTAAGCCATTATAACAGATGAATTCTGAAATCTCTGACTTCATGTCTTACTTTGAGTTACTGTAACAAAGTATCATAGACTGGGTGGCTCAAGTGTTAGGCACTTAGTTTGCACAGTTTGCAAGGTGTCTGGAGTTGGCATGGTTGCTTTCTGGTAAGAGCTCTGTATTGCTTTTCTCATTGCTGTAGCAAAATACACCCGCCCCGCCCCCCAAAAAAAAAAAACAACTAAAGGAGGGGAGATTCATTTTGCCTCACAGTTTCATCAGAGTGACACAGGGTGGGCTGCTGCTGCTGCTGCTGGTAGTAGTGATGGTGGTGGTGGTGGTGGTGGTGGTGGTGGTGGTGGTGGTGGTGGTGGTGGTGGTGGTGGTGATTTAAGCAGCCTAGCTGTGACAGTGGGATCACAGTGTTTGAGAGAAAGCAGAAAGACTGAGCCAGAACTGGAGTTAGGCATAAGCCTTACCAGTGGTAAATTGTCCTCCCACCAGTGACCCACTTCAAGAGCCATGCTTTCTGTCTCAAGAATTCTATAGTTTCTCAAGATGGCACTACCACTACTGTTCCCCAGCTGGTAAAGGTGTTCAAGATCATGATCACACGGGGGTGGGGAAGCACATTTCATACTCAAAAGATTCTGCTCCCGACAATGGTCTTCTTGCTATGGGGCTCTATGAGCTTTCCCCAGTACATGGCAGGCAATGGATCAGGGGAGGGTACAACTTTCTTCTAAAGCCGCTAATCTGATCATGAGGCCCCACCCGACACCGCCTCACTCTAGTTGTGTCCCATGGGCTCTGTCTCCTAACACCGTCACGCTTCGTGGAGCACAACACAGGAATTTTGAGGGACACCAACATGCGCTCCCTGACAACACACAAGGAGCTCATGTCCTACATTACAGTATGACATTTCCCAGGCAACGATGACAGTGATTATGAAGGTGACCACACTTTGTTGTATATAGTTATTCGGGACCCAGGCTGAGGGAACTGCTGCCATCTTTATCCTATAGTGCTCAGAGTGGCCCTTGGTACTGATAACTGATGGCAAACGGGAGAGGAGAACAGAGGCCGTGGGGGGTTTTGTTAGGCCGGACCTGGAAGTGCCGACTCTGTATTTAACTATGTTTCCAGACTTTCCTCAGCCACCTCAAACAGAACAGAGCTCCTGTGCTGTGCTCCTCCCAGAGTGTGTTAGGAGATAGAGCCCATGGGTAACAACTGAGCTCCAAGAAAATGTCGCCCACCTGTGTGCTTACGGAGGAAGGGAAATGGGCCTGGTGGCCACTGGTCAGGGTCTGCCACAACAGTCAAAGTAGCGAAACATCCAACAGTATTGCTTATTGTTTGGTCAGTGACCTAGACAATCACACACTATTATCTTCCCAGAAAGGGAAACTGAGGGATATGACTTGCCCTGGGTCTCAGGGGCAGGTGGAATCCAAGACTGTTTACTCTGGAGTCAGTCTTCCTAATTGCTCGGTACATTGTTATCTTTCCAGGCTAAGCAGAGAGAGCAGGGGTCATCTTATATGTTGACCATTAACATTTTTGTCATAAGCAGTGCAATACTGGACTTGGGAGATTAGGCAGCTAGGAATGTGGCACAGGGCGGGGAGGGAGAGGGCAGGTGTGGTGTAGCACATCTGTAACCCCAGCCATTTAAGAGACTGAGGTGAAAAATCCTGTGAGTTGGATACCAGCCTGGACAACACAGCGAGACTCTGACTTATTTATCTATTCTTTTTTTTTTTAATTTTTATTTTTGGATATTTATTTACATTTCAAATGTTTTCCCCTTTGGAAACCTCCTATCCCATCCCCTCTCCCCCTGCCTCTATGAGAGTGCTCCCCCCCACTCTTCCCTCCCTAGCATTCCCCTACACTGGGGCATCTAACTAACACTCTCAGGCCCAAGGGCCCCTCCTCCCCCTGATGGCCAAGAAGGCCGTCCTCTGCCACATATTTGGCCAGCACCATGGGTCCCTCCATGTGTATTCTTTGGTTGGTGGTCCAGTCTCCGGGAGCACCGGGGAGTCAGGCCAGTTGACACTGTTGCTCCCTCCATGGGGTTGCAAACCCCCTCAGCTTCTTCAGTCCCTTCTCCAACTCCTCCATCTGGGACCCCATGCTCAGTCCAATGGTTGACTGCGAGCATCCACCTCTGTATTTGTCAGGCTCTGCCTGAGCCTCTCGGGAGACAGCTTATCATGCTCCATCTTATTATGGCTTCCCCCAGTTATTCCTGGAGCGTGGTAGTGGCAGCTGCCATTAGGAGCATTAGCAGGGGATCCAGGTGTTCCTTATCCTTGCTATTTGACGACTTGCGTTCTCAAACTCTTACATGCCCAGAATCACCAGCATTTAACATCATTAAAGTGTAGATTGCCTTTCCAGGATGGGGCCTGGGATTCTGCGTTTCTGCACACTGTGCCCTCAGTTAATGCCAGGCTTTAAGTGGCAAGAACCTGGTCCTGTGTATCAAACGGAACCCGCCAGCTCCTTCTCAGAGGTTTGGGTTTTTCATTTTATCCCTGCCATGCCTCTTACTGTATTTCATAGTAGATAATGGAATAAGTGCCTGTCCCCTCAGTGGGAATCTGAGACCATTTATACTGAAAGCTCTGATCTGGCTCAGCTTCCGAGTCATCATGGTCACGGATCTATGTGATGCGAGTAGATGAGCAAAGACCACAAGGGCCGCCATCTTGAGGTACTTGCTGTCAAGGGCGGGGCACATACAGGGTGTTATGTTCTCTGGCCATCAATGGTGACAGTGTGCTTTTGATTCTTTGGGTTCTGTGGCACCACAATATGTTGTAAGACTGAAGAGTAGAGGTGTTTGTACGAAGGTATAGGGATAATGTTAGCTTGGGGTGGGGGTGGGGAGTGGGAGGAGGTATTTGACCTACAGTCCACAACGTTCCAAATTGCAAAGAGGGGGGAGCTACACTTCCTGTTTGGTTGCTTCCATGTGTTACCAAGTTTTGAATCTGGATGTAAACCTGCATCCCAAATAAAGGAGGGAGTATCCGAAGCACATACTCTGGCCAACAAATCCATTTTGTGTTCTCAACATAAAGAGTTCTGTTTTTTCTTTTTCTTTTTTTTTTTTTATGTGTGTGTGTGTGTGTGTGTGTGTTCATATGTGTGGGTGCATGTGTGCCTTTTATTTTGTTTCAGACAGGGTCTCTTCTTTTTCTCCACTGTGTATAGCAGGCTAGCTTGCCCATGAGTGTCTGGGGATTCTCCTGTCTGGTCTCCCATCTTGCAGAAGGATGGCGATTTGTGCTCTCATGTCTGGCTCTACACTAGAACCCAGGTCCTCTTATTTGCACAACAAGCAATTTATCCACTGAACCATCTCTCCAGCCCGTGTTCTTCTATAATAACATTGGATCTCTGGGGGCTATGGTTGTCTGAAATGAGAACGACAGTGTTCTGCTTTGTAAAGACATCTTTTACTTCAAGCAGCTGACCCTTTAGATTGTCGTGATTCTGATCAGTGGCAAACCACTGTCAGAAATAAAAACAACACGGCTGTCAGGTGCTGAAGCAGAGGGATGATTCTTGTTGGAGTTTCCAGTAGCTTAGAGGCAAGACCTATCTAGACAGGGGCACGTCCAGGGAACAAGTCAGCACAGACAAGGAGAAGGTGGAATATCCCATGAGCAGTAGGATCTTTTGTTAGGTCTCAGACTGTCTCAACAATCTCTGGAGGAATGGTGCAGAATGACATCACATATCCTTAGCCTGTGTGAAAAGCTAGACACACTTGTGTGGACCTGTAGCTCCAGCACTTGAGGAGATGGAGACAGGAGGATAATGGAGGCTTGCTGGCCATGAGCCTACCACTAACTTCAGAGAGATATCAACCTTGTCTCAAGGGAATAAAAAGATCAACTGAGCAGGACATTCAATGTCCTCTTCTGGTCTGGCCACATACATAGGTGTAGGTATACTATGTGCATGCATACAGACACACACACACATACACACACACACACACACACACACACACACACACACACACACACACTCACACCCCAAAATCTCTTGGAACTTACCTCTGATGAGGGGGATGCATGCAAACTTTTGTATGATTTTAACACGTTTAAGGTGTCTTTGATCCTTAGCCCAAGGACTCTTGGAGTGAAGAGGGTGTGGATAAGATAGGGCATGGCTTAGAGAGCTTTACTGTCTCTCTGCCCGTCCCTTTCCTGTCAATGGATTTGACCCAGGTGCCTGTCACAGACTTAACCTGTTGCCATGTGGTCCTCTTCACTTCTTTTCAAACACTGAGAGAAGCTCAGGGACAGTCAGTGATGTCAACAGGTCACCCGCCTAGGTCATCATGGTAGTTTTGCTTCCTTGACAAAATAAGATTTGTTATTGCCCCAGACTTGGGTGCTGTGTCTCTGTCAAAACCGTTCTCCACACTACCCACTATCCCATCAGCCTGCAGCACTGTGGCTAGGTAAATACCACACTGTGGCAGTGGACAGTTCCCAGCACTGGTCAGAGGAGGCTTTCTGTTTCATTAACAGGAGTTTTTGGTGTAATGGGGAAGGGGAGAGTGTGGCGTCCCCCAGAGGACAGTTTTCTTCGACGGTGATGCCATACCTTGGTCGTGTTTTCTAATGGAGAGGAAGCAAAGGCAGGATCTTGCATGGTGTGATTTGCATCTCAGTTCCTAAAAATAAGGATAGAGGCCTAGAGACCCTCACCCCCACCCCGCCCCCCATCCCTCACCCCTGCTCTCCCCAGCCGACTGTGACTCTTCATCTGAGCTCACCAGGGACAATGGAAAACTTGACTATGCACATTCATCCTAGATTGAGACATTTCACACCTACTGACAGAGTCCCTGGTCAGTTGCAAAGTACGGTCCTGGTCAGACAGAATTCTAGGATCATGACTGCTGTCTCCTGTGAAGGCGAAAGAACACCTTTTTGCCCATGAGTTAAATTATTACTGTTACATGGAGTGGAAGGGAATTGGCACTTTGCCCATTGACCATCTGCTTTTCCTCCTAAGAGCACTGTTTGTCTCCTTTTAGGGGAATTAGCTCTTCCCCATGCTGCAGCCTGGTGAGCCTGCAGTGAGGTGCCCTGACCTCTAACCACAGAGAAAGTTTGTAAAGCAAATTAAGCCAACATGATCCCACTGAAACATACATTCTGATCAGACTCAGGGACTGAAGAAGATTGGAGAAACCACAGGGGCAGCAACATCCAGGGCCGGTGACACGAGGTGTGGTTTGAATAAGAATGGTCCCCATAGGCTCATGGATTTACAAGCTTGGCCACCAGTGAATGGCTTTATTTGAAAGGAGTAGGAGATGTGTCCATGTTGGAGGGAGTTTGTCACTAGGGGTGGGCTTTGAGGTTTCAAGAGCAAGCCTAAGCCAGGCCCAGTAGCTCTCTCTTCCTGCTGCCTGAAGATTTGGGGTAGAACTCTCAGCTACTTCTCTCTGTGTGTGCCACCATGCTTCCTGCTATGAAGAAAATGGACTAAACAAGGCTGGGTGGTGGAGGATCACGCCTTTAATCCCAGCACTCAAGAGACAGAGGCAAGTGGAGCTCTGAGTTTGAGGCCAGCCTGGTCTACAGAGCAGATTTCAAGACAGCCAGGGCTACACAAAGAAACCCTGTCTGAGGCCAAGAGTGGGGAGAGAGGAAGAAGAGTAGGAGGAGAAGGGGGGGGGGGTAAGCCTCTGAACCTATAAGCAAGCCCTAATTAAATGCCTTCTTTTACAAGAATTGCTATGGTCATGGTGTCTCTTCACAGCAATAGAACACTGACTAAGACACCAGGGTCTCTGAGAAGGGGGTCAACATATCAACATTCCCCAGAAACTTTTAAGCTCTCCCCTGATGTTCCCAGCATGCCCCTGGGGTAGAGCCATTGCTGAAGTGGCCTCTTCCGGACAGTCTAGGGCACCCTTGGTTTCCATGTGTAACTCTCCACTCCTCCCGTTGGGCTTGGACTCCCTAAAATTCTTCCCTGAAGTGTTTGAGGTGTTTAAATTAACTAGAGGAGCTGGTTTCATTGCTTGTAGCAAATGACCTGGCATCAAAAAGAAAATTTGTGGACCTGTTCTGCTCTGAACCCAGTGTGAATAAGCTGCTTTCCCAGGGAAACCCAAACCAATGGATTTGGAGGCTTACAGCCAACAGATATTTTTTCTTTCCTCATAGAAAAGCCAAACCCACTCATGGATGATACGCCCATTATTCTACTGACACAAAGAGTGGGGAGTTACATGATATTAGGAATTTGGGAAGATGAGAATCCTTGGACGGCTTAACACCTCCTTCTCTAGATCTGCCAGGGCTAAGCTGATATGCAGTCAAATTGCTACTCCCAGGCAGCAGACACTTGTTAAGTCAGCCTTCCTCAGAGAAGGCTGCCAGCTGGAGGGCTTGTTGGGTGTTCCTAGACTTTCCTAGTGGCACAGATTTCTCCTGTTAGCATCACAGGAGGGGAAATGGTATTTACAGAGTGAGTGTGGTAAGTGGGTCAGTGAAAAAACTTTTCTAAAAACTTGATTGTGTGCAGATGTGAGGAGGGGTTCTCTGGCTGGACACTTCTCCCCTGGGTGTTGGTTTGAATTTCAGGCTCCGGGCAGAGGTGTAGGAGAGCTTCTTGCAGCGTCCCTGTGAGCAGAAAGAATGTAATCTGGTAGGCCATGCTGTGAATAATTTATCTGCATTTACAGTCACATCACTTTTAATCATGGTCAAATGTGAAACGGAGCGATGTCAATAGGGAGGAAACACTTCCTTGTTAATCACTAAGACGGTAGGGCTATACCTTGCTGAAAAAAAAAAGATTCACACACACCAGGCCTTTGGAATTATTGTTAATTGTGTTAACCTTCTTCTTAAGCCACTCTCAGAGATCAGAAGTTAGGATGGCAATCATCACTTTAAAACTGTTGATTGTCTCCACCTAAAGCCACAAAGGCCCTGAAGGCATTGGCCTTCCTCTTGAGATCTGTGATGCAGGGGGTGGGGGCTGAGGGTGGGCTGGGATCCCAGAGTCTCTCAGTTGAAAGGAACAAGAGGGGACATCTGAGCAGCTGCTTGGGCAGGGCATATACCTTTTGCAAACATGCTTTCTAGACCAAATACATTCCTCAGATTAGCACCCAAAGCACAACTCTGGACTTTATGCCCAGACCTGTTCTTTCTTTCTTTCTTTCTTTCTTTCTTTCTTTCTTTCTTTCTTTCTTTCTTTCTTTCTTTCTTTCTTTCTTTCTTTCTTTCTTTCTTTCTTTCTCAGTGTGAATAGCTTCCAAACCCACCCCACTGTCAGCATCCCCACTGCCAGCATCCTCACTGCCAGCATCCCCACTGTCAGCATCTTCACTGTCAGCATCTCCACTGCCAGCATCCCCACTGTCATCATCCCCACTGTCAGCATCTCCACTGTCAGCATCCCCACTGTCAGCATCTTCACTGTCATCATCCCCACTGCCAGCATCCCCACTGTCAGCATCCCCACTGCCAGCATCCCCACTGCCAGCATCTCCACTGTCAGCATCCCCACTGGCAGCATCCTCACTGTCAGCTTCTCCACTGTCAGCATCCTCACTGTCAGCTTCTCCACTGTCAGCATCCCCACTGTCAGCATCCTCACTGTCAGCATCCCCACTGTCAGCTTCTCCACTGTCAGCATCTCCACTGTCAGCATCTCCACTGTCAGCATCTCCACTGTCAGCATCCCCCTGTCAGCATCCTCACTGTCAGCATCCCCACTGCCAGCATCTCCACTGTCAGCATCCTCACTGTCAGCATCCCCACTGCCAGCATCCCCACTGTCAGCATCTCCACTGTCAGCATCCCCCTGTCAGCATCCTCACTGTCAGCATCTCCACTGTCAGCATCCTCACTGTCAGCATCTCCACTGTCAGCATCCCCACTGCCAGCATC
>JAPYYD010003709.1:0-13838 GCA_028551405.1 Uromys caudimaculatus | reverse complement strand
TAATATTCTTTCCTTGTTTTATGTATTTGGTGTTTTCACTATAATGGGACAGGACGAATTTCTTTTCTGGTCCAATCTGTTTGGAGTTCTGAAAGCTTCTTGTATATTTATGTTCATTTCTTTCTTTAGGTTAGGGAAGTTTTCTTCTATAATTTTGTTGAAGATATTTACTGGTCTTTTAAGTTGGGAATCTTCACTCTCTTCTATACCTATTATCCTTAGGTTCTGTCTTCTCATTGTGTCCTGGATTTCATGGATGTTTAGGGTTAGAAGCTTTTGGCATTTTGCCTTTTCTTTTACTGTTGTGTCAATGTTATCTATGGTGTCTTCTGCTCCTGAGATTCTCTCTTCTATCTCTTGTATTCTGTTGGTGATGGTTACATCAATGACTCCTGCTCTCTTTCCTAGGTTTTCTAACTCCAGGTTTGTCTCCCTTTGTGATTTCTTTATTGTTTCTATTTGTATTTTTAGCTCCTGGATAGTTTTGTGCATTTCCTTTGTCTGTTTGATTGTGTTTTCCTGTATTTCTGCCTGTTTGATTGAGTTTTCCTGTAATTCCTGTAATGGATTTTTGAGTTTTCTTTTTAAGGGCTTCTAGTTGTTTATCTCTGTTCTCTTGTATTTCTTTAACGGTGTTAATTTCTTTCTTGACGTCTTCTATCATCAACATGAGAAATGATTTTAAATCTGAGTCTTGCTTTTCTGGTGTGTTAGGGTATCCAGGGCTTGCTGTGGTGGGAGAGCTGGGTTCTGATGATGCCAAGTAGCCTTGGTTTCTATTCCTTATGTTCTTACCCTGCCTTTTGTTATCTTGTTAACTCTGATGTTAGCTGGTCTTACTCTGTCTGGCTGTGGCTTGCCCCTCCTGCAGGCCTCTGTGTCAATACTCCTTGAAGAACTGCTCTCTATGAGAGGTACTTGGGCCTGGAGGGCTGTGGTACAGGGTCAGTCACCTCTGGGGTGCAGATAGAAACCAGAAGGTTCCTGTCCGTAGCTGTACCTTGGCTCCTATGTCCTGATGGCTCTGCAAGGGTTCCTCTTGATCCTGTGAGCTTGAACAGAAGCTGTGGCCCTTTCTGTGCTCAAAGGTGTGTCAGCACTCCTGGGATACCAGCTCTCCCCTGGAGCCCTGCGGCCCAGGCTGAGGTCCCCAGGCATAGATGGAAACCGGAAAGTTCTTGTCCCTGACTTTACCTCAGTCCCTGTGACCCAAGGGTTCTGGGCTCGTCCTGGTGAGCAGTGGTGCTTGACCTAACCCTACTCATGGTTTTTCCAAGCTCCTGGGAGGGTAGCCTCCTCTGGAGCTCCTTGGCTATGGACCCCTGGTGGCCCAGGCAGAGGTCTCCACCCACAGATGGAAACTGGAAGGTTTAGAGGTTTCCTGTCCCCGAGTTTTCCTCTGTATCCTGACGTTCCGGGAGGGTCTTGGTGAACAGTGGTGCTCACCCTAACCCCACTCATGGCTTTTCCACACTCCTGGGAGGGTAGCCTTCTCCTGCTGCTCCTTGGCTATGGACCCCTGGTAGTCCAGGCAGAGGTCTCTACCCACAGATGGAAGCTGGAAGGTTCAGAGCAATATCTGTGTTTTTATTTATTTAGGTATCATATGCATGTGATTGCCTCATCTATTAAGAAAAGTTTATTTATGAAAATTTTCTTCAGTTCACCAGCAATAATGTATCATTCAAAAGAAGGTAAATATGCAAAAATAGCCTGTTTCTCAAGTAATTCACTGGGTTATAGCTTTTTATCTTTAGGAACCTAGTACTGCATTTAGCAAGATTTTCATGGTTCCATAAAATTGTTTCTGACAGTTTCTCTGGACATAACCTCATTTTAATTTTTTAAATTTAGATTTGTCTGTGAATGGGTGTATACTGTAAGACTCTGATGAGCCTTAATTACCAGGACCCCCTCAGTGAGCCACGTGGAGCCGGGAATCAATGAAAAAACAAGAGAAATTTACTGTTCCAGAGCACTGGGGTTGTCCTACACCTGAAGGAGAGGCAGCGACCCCAGGCGGCCCGTTCAGAGAGTTTTTATACAGTTTCCAGGGGGCAGAATAGAGCATCAGCAACTAGGCACAATGTGATTGGTGGAACAGTGCACCCTTTAAATTGATTGGTCTTTAGAGAATGAGTTAGTAGGGGCTTAATCAGCCTCTCCTTTCAGGCCTATGTGCTCTCTGACCTGTCTCTTCCAGGAGGGTAGGGTCTGGTGGAATTTTCCAATGGCTCTGAGCTGACCTCTTCAATATCATAACAAAAGTGTGGATATCAGAGGACAACTTGAAGGAGTTGATTTCCTTCCTTCCATTATGTAGATTTCTAAGATTGAATTCATCTCATCAGGCTTGATAGCAAGTGCCATTATCCACTGAGTTATCTAGCTGGACCATGACTTCAGATTTTAAAGTGAACTTCTAGAGGAAAGAAAAACATTATTTTTTTTAAAAAGCCTTAAAAAGGAAACCTCTTTTCTGCCCTTGCATCTGCCACCTCAATTTAACACTTCTTGTTCCATTAATCCCCTTTAAATTTTCTTATTTTTCATATTTTCTATTTATTTATTTATTTATTTATTTATTTATTTATTTATTTATTTATTTATTTATTTATTCATTTTACATCCTTACTGCTGCACACCTGCCTGGTGTCCCACCCACAAAGCCACTCTCCCCTTCCCCTCCCTCATCCTCTTCTCCTCTGAGATGGAAGGGGCCCCACTGGGGTTCCTGCTTGATTACAGGATTGGCTTCTTTAGGTTGCATATCCCCACTGCTATGCATCTCAGCTAAGGTTACCCACCTTTACTCTTCGGACCCTCTCCCATCCCAGGTCTCTGGCACTTCCTAGAGATTTCCCCCACCTTCCCTCCCAGAAGCTACAGATTTCCATTCATTCTTTTGGGCCCTCTGGTCCTCTTTCTTGTCTCTCCCCACACCTGATCTGGACTCTCTCATTTCTATCTCCATCCCCTCTCCTACCCAGTTCCCTCCCTCCCTCTGTCCCTCTTTCTCTATCTGCCTCCTATGTCTATTTTATTCCCACTTCTAAGTGAGATTCAAGTATCCTCCCTTGGGCCTTCCTTCTTGTTTAGCTTCTTTTGGTCTATGGATTGTATCATGGGTAGCCTGTACTTTATGTGCTTCTGTAAGGCAAAGGACACTGGCAAGAGGACAAAAATGGCAGCCTACAGATTGGGAAAAGATATTCACCAACTGTACATTCTACAGAGGGATATATCCAAAATATATAAAGAACTCAAGAAACTAGACTCCAAAAAATCAAATAACACAATTACAATATGGCACGTAGAGTTAAATAGAAAATACTCAGCAGAGGAATTTCTAATGGCTGAGAAGCAATATTCAATGTCCTTAGTCATCAGGAAATGTAAATCAAAATGATCCTGAGATTCCATTTCACCATCAGAGTGGCTAAGACTCAAGGGACAACACACGCTGGAGAGGATGTGGAGCATGGAGAACACTCCTCCATTGCTGGTGGGAGTGCAAACTTGGACAACTACTTTGGAAATCAATATGGTGGTTTCTCAGAAAATTGGGAATAGTTTTAACTGAAGACCCAGCTATACCACTCCTAGGAAAATATCTAAAAGATGCTTCACCATACCATAAAGTCCACTATATTCATAACAGCTTTGTAATAGCCTGAAGCTGGAAAGAACCAAGATGTTCTTCAATGGAAGAATGGATACAGTGGCCCAAGGAAACTGTTTATTGTGTAAGTTGCTCAGTCACAGTGTTTTACTCACAGCTTCAAAAATATAACTAATTCAGTGCCAAAGAGTAGTATAGATGGGTCGTGTGTAGATCTAATTTTAGATTTTTGAGGAATTCCCATATTGATTTCCATTGTAGTTGCAGCAGTTTGTACTCTTATTAGTAGTATACAAGCGTTTCTATTTCCCAACATTGCTTCCCACATTTATCATCATTTAAAAAAAAATAGCCATTCTGACTGGGGTAAGATGAAATTGCAAAGTAGTTTTAATTTTCATGTTTCTGATGACTAAGGATGTTGAACATTTAAAAGTATTAAAAATTTTTCTTAGCCATTTGTATTTCATCATTTGAGACCTTTGTATTTAAATGCATTTTAATTGGGTGGTTAATTTTCTTGATGTTAAGGTTTTCTTTTTAGTTCTTTGTATATTATAGATACCAAACTTATGTCAGATGTATCGGCTGCACTTTCTGTGAAAAATGCTGCTATCTGATAACAGGTCAACGATGCCCTTACTAGATACAATGAATACCATCTAAAAAGGTTCAACGATAAGAATTTCTTTTGAAATTGCTGATAAGTGAGGACTCACCAATCCCTAAAAATTACAGACTATTAACAATGCTATTGGTTACCCTCTAGAATTTGACAATACAATTGTTAAAGATACCACGCACTTGAGTCAATGGACACGCCGCTATTAAGCTGGCTTAATATTGATCTGGAAGCTTCATCCCTGCTGGCTAGCTTTCATAGTGATGGAAGATGCTGTGGACACCAACAGAGGAGAAAAGTAATCATCAGTTTTACTCAGGTCTGAACTCTTCAACCTGTAATAACAACTGGACTGGTAAGATGTATCCATGAATATAATAGTTGTACTGACATCATGGTACTAACCAACCAATTTCTGATTAGATTTAAGTTCCACTTTACTCATAGGTTTGGTAGAGATGGTTCAGAAGTGAAGATTACCTGCTGTTTTTCTAGGGGAGCCAGATTTAATTCCCAGCACTTCCAAAGCAGCTCACAACTGTCTACATTTACAGTTCAGAGGATCTAATGCCCTTATTCTGGCCTCCTTGTGTATTCACATGTAGACAAAACACTCCTACACATAAAATATTTTTTTAAAGCCTAACAATAGTGCCAAGAACCTGTGGCTAGGCAGTTCATAGGTCAAAATATATTCAGCTAAATTAATATATCAAACTGACTCCTAATGACTTATACTCATAGATAAATGTACTTTTCAGCCATTATCCGAGAAGCTGTACTAGTGATCAACAAAGCAATCAGAAACTGGCCAAGGTGCAGAGGAGAAGAGTTTGCATAATGTTCAGTCTTAAATGGAACATCTGCACTTCACTCCCTTCTCCCAAGGTTCAGGGATCATCAGTATGGAGTAGATATAAAGACTGTAAGAACAGGAATTGGTGGATGAATACAAGAAAGCAGTATTCTCAAGACACAACAGAGTAACTGTGCATATAAATTTATCTTGTCATGACAACATGCACGAGCATAATATGAGCTCAAGTCAGACCAAATCTGAGCATGGAGGGGGAAAGTGAACATGAAATCCCAACCACCGCCTGAGAGCTACTGGCAATTGATAGCTGCTGGGAGAGGGAGAGTCAGTTCTCATTAAGAATGTTGCCACTAGTTGGTCAAAATGTTCCAGTGGAGATCAATAAATCTCCATGAGGTCAGCAAAAATTGGACTTGATGGGTGAAAGAAGAAAAGGGTACAAAGTTGGGTAAATAGGGAATGGTAGTAGATCTGGGAGAATCTGGAGGAGGGGTGAATTTAATCAAAACTAATTTTATGAAATTATTAAGGAATAATAATAATAAAGGAAAATCTGCAACTTAAAAAAGACACCAGAATATGTATTAAAAATTGAGTAGATAGTAATTACTACTAGGGTATTATTTTGAAAAAGATTAGAATGTTTATGTGGTTATCATCTTACTATTTTTGCTATATCAATAATGTACACCTTTAGTAATTTTTTCTGTCTATTTTTTGGCACTAAAAGTTGCCTTCTTTGAAGATTGAATTTGGTAGTAAGTCAGTCCTGAAAAATTCAAGGCAAAAGAGAAAATACTCAATTTCAGGCTTTAAATTGTGTGAAAAGTTAAAGAACACATATATAAGATATTATATAACATAATGGCTAACATTTTATTAGATTTTCAATTATAAAGATAATATTATCTAAGGAAAAATTTAAAGGTAGTTGTATGAGGTAATTATAACAAGATAATTTACAATGTGTTTCCAAGAAGTTTAACATTTTGAATTATTGAAGTTTTTATTTGATATATATCACATAAATTTTGAGTGAACATTTACAGAATATGATCATTTTAGAGAGATTGCTCATCCCAGAATAAGATGATTAATAGTTTCAAATATATTTAAATTAGTTTCTAATATAAAACGCATACTTCATTCTATGTACAATATACTAAAGCAAAGACTGAAATGAACTTATGCTAACAAGCAAATTTTGATTAACATGGTTCAGGAGTCCCACCCTTCATATGTATATATATATATATGTATGAATATATATGTATTTATATATATATATATATATATATATATATATGAATGAATAAGAACAAAGTATAATTGAATACAGGTAGGAATGAAATGTACTTCATGCATTCACTAAGAAATGAAATGAAATGATTATATGTAAGGATACAAGTAAGTTAAAAGCAAAGGAAATAATTTAATATATAAATTTAATTATATAATAATTATATATGAATATATGTGTATGTATGTGTGTATGTATATATATCTATATCTATATCTATATCTATATCTATATCTATATCTATATCTATATCTATATCTATATCTATATCTATATCTATATCTATATCTATATCTATATCTATATCTATATCTATATATATTCACAATGGCCAAGATAAGAAACTAGGCTAGAAATTCATCAACTGATGAATGGATAGAGAAAATGTGGTATTATACAAAATGGAATTTTATTCAGTTGTAAAGGAGAATGAAATAAAGTTATTTTCAGGAACATATACAGAAGTGGGATTTATTATATTAAGCAAATTAGGGCATATTTTAAAGCATAAATATGTTTTCCTTCTATGTATAATCTAAATTCAAATTATATATATATATATACACACACACACATATATGTATATGTATATGTATATGTATATGTATATGTATATGTATATGTATATGTATATGTATATATATAAAGTGGAAAGAAGACAAAGAGAACTTTTCCACGGAAGAAGAGATGAGAAAAGAAAATATTCGAATATATGTGTCATTCAAGCAATAAGTCAGCAGAAAGCTGATGTATTTATGAGGCAAAGGAAAATAAGAGCAGAGATAAAGGAGAGTATGGAGGAATGAATAAGAACAAAATGTAATTGGATACAGGTAGGAAAGAAATGTACTTCATGCATCCACCAAGAAATGAAATGAAATGATTATATGTGAGGATACAAGTAAGTTAAAAGCAAAGGAAATAATTTAACACATGCCAATAGCAAGGGTAAGAAAGCAGAAGTAGTGACTACAGTATCAGGCAGAGTCAATTTAAGCAAGCAAATATGCTATGAGAGATTGCATATTAACAGAAGTGTTAATTGCTGAAGAAAATCTACCAGTCTAAGCAGTAATACACTGAACAATAGATTTCAAAAACTTTCCAAAAACAGAAAATACTTAAAAAATTCATGAGGCACACATATACATAATCTGAGAAAGAATCTGACAGTTGTATAGAGACAGTGGAGACTATAAAAACTGATTTTCAGTAATGGATAAGATAACCGGAAAATCAATAATTTAAAGGACAATAGTAATATTATTGAACACCAATTTGACTGAACACACACACACATATAGAGAAAGAGGGGGAGAGAGAGAGAGAGAGAGAGAGAGAGAGAGAGAGAGAGAGAGAGAGATAGATTGATTCTTGATTCCTGCTTATTTCATATTCCAGGATATATATTTGATGCCTGAAGTGAAGGTAGTTCTGAGGAGGGGAGGAGAGTTACATACACTAAGACAATACCAGGCAACTGTTTAGTTGATTCGAGACCATTGAATTGTGCCAATTATAATGGAGTTGTTATGAGATGACAATGTCCACAGTTGGTGATCTGTTATAGTCGAACATTATAATTAGAGGTCACTGTACTTTTTGAATGTATCAGAGTATTAGAAGGTATAATGCATTAATAATCGTTCAGAATACTTTAATGTATTCTATTCAAGAATTCTTTTCTACAATTATCCCCTAATGAATGCAATTTGAATCAGGTCAATTTTTTTAAAGTAACATTCATATTAAAGTACTTTCTTGTATAATTTCTTATATTTCATTCTCTGAAGATGAATGAATAAATTCTTCCAAATCCTAATTGTTAAGACCTTTGGATGTACTTTAGTATGTTCTGTTACTTTTTTTTTTCCGTGTAATGATATGATTTGTTTATTTTCTTCTTAAGTTGCCCAATGATTTAGCAGGTTTTCTTTTACTTTCATTTCAAACAACATACTTTCTGTATTTTATTTTAACCATGTATGCTATTTTAACATTATATTAACACCAGAATCCAATATGTTGACCAGTGAGTAGGACAGACTTAAATTAGACCCTTGGTAGCTACAGTGTCACTCCCAGATCCTAGAGATTTCGGTGATGGTGGATGCTCCTTCAGGCCCTGTCTCCAATCTGCTGCAAGACTTAAGCACCACACACCTCTACTCAAGCCCTCTTTGTTGTCTTCAAAAGATAAACTGAAATGTAATTTTGTCTATATGTAAATCCACGAGACTATTCCCCATAATTATCATATACTTTCTTTTGTTTATGTTCTCTGAAGAACAAAACCTGGTCTTTCTCTGTGGCCCAGATGGGCTTCAAAGTCATTCTGAACCTACAGATGCCTCAAGCTTGTAGTATTCCTCCTGCCTCAGCCACTCAAGTGCTGATCACAGGCATTGGCTTGCTTTCACTTACATTTTTGTTTATTTTCTCAGTTTTTTCTTTATTTTCTTCCATTTATTTTTATTTCATCTGTATTTGCTACTTCTTATAAAGCATACTCTCAAACAAAATAAGCCCAACACAAATATTCTTAATCTAATGCATCTGAGTTAATAGATAAGACAGCTTTCCTTAAATTTTCATTTATCCTTCCTTTAAAAGTCAATCATAAAATCACACCTGAAAAGTAAATGAATTTAAAAGGACAAAATATACATTTCAAAGACAACAAATGCAATGATCAAGACAATCTACTGTATAATTTGTCAAAGTCAACAGAAGACAGCCTGAAAATAATCTATCTTTAAATATATCAGTAAAAACACTCTCCTAAATAATGAGATCATTGAGGAATACATATTTTCAGATATCTGTACATCAAGCTCTAAGAAAACAATAGAGATGTGGGTGACAGAATGGAAAATTAATGAAAACTCTTCCCAGGTAAGACTGTGTGGAATTAAAGAACAAATTTTTTTCAAAGAAAAAAAAAGAAATTCTAAAACAAATTTTTAAACAGAACAAAAGAGTATGTTGGTGCAGGGATATATCTCATTTGTAGAGTGCTTGCCTAGTGTGCATGAGGCCCTGGTCCTAGATTTAATCCCCACTACCACCTCAGGGAGCAGGAGGTGTCTTTTTCCATTCTTGGACAGAAACAGGATAGAGCATTTCTTAATAATAGTTTACTAATTACATTAAGAAAGATTAGGCCCATTCCACAAGAGTCAAATGAATTCTTTCTATAACACTGTCACTCACATTATTAAAACATTATCAATTATTTGGGTCAATTTCATGTTTAAATTGTTTTAACTGATCACCTATGCAGAATTATTGGACCTGAGTTATAAACTTTGAATCATCATGATTTTATTTTCTTAAGCGAATCTGAGCGGCTGCTCTGACAGTAATGTGGTGGGAATAAGTGAGACACTTGAAATCTTCCCTTCTGTATGATGCTAAGTAGTAAGTAGGTCACATCTCACAGCTTCTTAAGCAGGACTAACAGTTCAGGCCTTACTAAGAAGAAAGAACTAGTAACAGCATGCACTGCTCCTTGTATCACTGATAACCTTACATAGCTCAAGAATGTAGTATTAAGCAAAAAGTGAAAATCATTATCATTTTACCAAAGAAACAAAATACAGAATGAAGGCAAATGAGCTTGTTATGGATCCCAGAGATCCCACTCTGATTCTGAAGCAAATTCTAACACAAAGCCATCTACGTACAACTTCCATGACTATATTAGAAAGATTCAGAGCAGATGAGGTAGGTGTAGCCTACCTTGTTAAAGATAAATATCCACTTAATGAAAAGTTCCACTGCTAAAATGCCTCAACTCACCATATCATTCCGCTGGCTACTACAGGTCCCCTAGAATTGGTGGTCACTTAACATAACTTACTCCCTGTCTGCATTTAGAGGCAAATGGAACAATGAATGCCTCTTCAAATCTAATACTTTATAGTTATTTATAGAAAAGCAACCCTAAATATACTACTGGTTAAAATTCTACAGAACACAAAGGACCCATACAAACTAGTTGTGTCAAGTAGCCACTTCCTACTTTAACATTCGTTAGTTGTGCTCTTAAAATCTCTATAAGAGAAGTAGGGAGACTTCTGCTTGGGCCACCATGGGTCAATAGCCAAGGAGCGCCAGGAGAAGGCTACCCTCCCAGGAGCATGGAAAAGCCTTGAGTGGGGTTACGGTGAGTACCACTGTTCACTGAGACCCGCCTAGAACCGTCGGGATACAGGGTCTGAGGAAAACTCAGGGACAGAAAACCTCTGAACCATCCAGTTTCGGTTTCCATCTGTGGGTGGAGACTTCTGCCTGGGCCACCAGGAGTCCATAGCCAAGGACCTCCGGAGGAGGCTACCCTCCCAGGAGCTTGGAAACACCTTGAGTGGGGTTAGGTTGAGCACCACTGCTCACCAGGACCAGCCCAGAACCCTTGGGTCACAGGGACTGAGGTAAAGTCAGGGACAGGAACTTTCCGGTTTCCATCTATGCCTGGGGACCTCAGCCTGGGCCGCAGGGTTCCAGGGGATAGCTGGTATCCCAGGAGTACTGACACACCTTTGAGCACAGAAAGGGCCACAGCTTCTGTTCAAGCTCATGGGATCAAGAGGGACCTTTGCAGAGCCATCAGGACATAGGAGCCAAGGGACAGATGGGGACAGGAACCTTCTGGGTTCTGTCTGTACCCCAGAGCTGACCCAGTGCCACAGCCCTCCAGGCCTAAGTATCTCTCTTAGAGAGCTGGTCTTCAAGGAGTATTGACACAGAGGCCTGCAGGAGGGGCAAGCCACAGCCAGACAGAGTAAGACCAGCTAGCATCAGAGTTAACAAGATGGCAAAAGGCAAGGATAAGAACATAAGGAATAGAAACCAAGGCTACTTGGCATCATCAGAACCCAGCTCTCCCACCACAGCAAGCCCTGGATACCCCAACACACCAGAAAAGCAAGACTCAGATTTAAAATCATTTCTCAAGTTGATGATAGAAGACATTAAGTAAGAAATTAACACCCTTAAAGAAATACAAGAGGACAAAGATAAACAACTAGAAGCCCTTAAAAAGGAAACACAAAAATCCATTAAAGAATTACAGGAAAACACAATCAAACAGACAAAGGAAATGCACAAAACTATCCAGGAGCTAAAAATACAAAGAGAAACAATGAAGAAATCACAAAGGGAGACAACACTGGAGTTAGAAAACCTGGGAAAGAGTGCAGGAGTCATTGATGTAACCATCACCAACAGAATACAAGAGATAGAAGAGAGAATCTCAGGAGCAGAAGATACCATAGATAACATTGACACAACAGTAAAAGAAAATGCAAAATGCCAAAAGCTTCTAACCCTAAACATCCATGAAATCCAGGACACAATGAGAAGACAGAACCTAAGGATAATAGGTATAGAAGAGAATGAAGATTCCCAACTTAAAAGACCAGTAAATATCTTCAACAAAATTATAGAAGAAAACTTCCCTAACCTAAAGAAAGAAATGAACATAAATATACAAGTAGCTTTCAGAACTCCAAACAGAATGAACCAGAAAACAAATTCGTCCCATCACATTATAGTGAAAACACCAGATACACAAAACAAGGAAAGAGTATTAAGAGCAATGAGGGAAAAAAGTCAAGTAGCATATAAAGGCAGACCTATCAGAATTACACCTGACTTCTCACCAGAGACTATGAAAGCTAGAAGATCCTGGGCAGAACTCAAACAGACCCTCAGAGAACACAACTGGAACCCAGGCTGCTATACCCAGCAAAACTCTCAATTTCCATAGATGGTGAAAGCAAAATACTCTATGACAAATCCAAATTTACACAATATGTTTCCACAAACCCAGCCCTACAAAGGATAATGGATGGTAAACGTCAACTCAAAGAGGGAAACTACACCCTAGAAAAAGTAAGAAAGTAATCTTTCAACAAACTCAAAAGAAGATAACCACATAAAAGTAAAAATAACATGGAAAATAACAGGAACCAATCATGACTCTTCCTTAATATCTCTTAACATCAATGGACTCAATTCCTCAATAAAAAGACATAGACTGACAGACTGGATCTATAAAGAGGACCCACCATTTTGCTGCATTCAAGAAACTAATCTCCATGATAAAGAAAAACACTACCTCAGAGCAAAGGGCTGGAAAACACTTTTCCAGGCAAATGGTCCCAAGAAACAGGCTGGAGTAGCCATTCTAATATCGGATAAAATCGACTTTCACCCAAATGTCATCAAAAAAGATAAGGAAGGACACTTCATACTCATCAAAGGAAAAACCTACCAAAAAGAACTATCAATCCTGAACGTCTATGCTCCACATGCAAGGGCACCCACATTCATAAAAGAAACTTTACTAAAACTCAAAGCACACAATGCAACCCACAAAATAATAGTAGGTGGCATCAACACCCCATTATCATCAATGGACAGATCTTGGAAACACAAACTGAACAGAGACACAGTGAAACTAAGAGATGTTATGAACCAAATTGATTTAACAGACATCTATAGAACATTTCATCCTAAATCAAAAGGACACACCTTCTTCTCAGCACCTCATGGTACCTTCTCCAAAATTGACCATATAATCTGTCACAAAACAAACCTCAACAGATACAAGAAGATTGAAATAATCCCATGCCTCCTATCAGCTCACTACAGATGAAGGCTGGTCTTCAATGGCAACAATAACAACAGAAAAACCACATACACATGGAAGCTGAACAATGCTCTACTCAATGACAACTTGGTCAAGGAAGAAATAAAGAAAGAAATTAAAGACTTCCTAGAATTTAATAAAAATAAAAATATAACATACCCAAACTTATGGGACACAATGAAAGCAGTGTGAAGAGGAAAACTCACAGCTTTGAGGGCTTTCAAAAAGAAAGTGGAGAGAGCATACACTAGCAGCTTAACAGCACACTTGAATGCTCTAGAACAAAAAGAATCTAATGCACCCAAGAGGAGTAGAAGGCAGGAAATAATCAAACTCAGGGCTGAAATCAATCAAGTAGAAACAAAAAGAACTATACAAAGAATCAACAAAACCAAGACTTGGTTCTTTGAGAAAATCAGCATGATAGACAAACCCTTAGCCAGACTAACCAGGGGGGCACAGAAACAGGATCCAAATTAACAAAATTAGAAATGAAAAGGGAGACATAACAACAGATTCTGAGAAAATTCAAAAAAATCATCAAATCCTACTACAAAAGCCTATACTCCACAAAACTGCAAAATCTGGATGAAGTGGACAATTTTCTAGACAAATACCAAATACCAAAGTTAAGTCAGGATCAGATAAACCATCTAAACAGTCCCATGATGCCTACAGAAATAGAAGCAGTCATTAAAAGTCTCCCAACCAAACAAAGCCCAGGACCAGATGGGTTCACTGCAGAATTCTATCAGACCTTCAAAGAAGACCTAATATCAATACTCTTCAATCTATTCCACAAAATAGAAAAAGAAGGAACAC
>JAPYYD010003708.1:0-13838 GCA_028551405.1 Uromys caudimaculatus | reverse complement strand
TCAAGGTCTATTTTATTTCTGGCAAGCTGCCGCTTATAAAGCATCAGCAAAAGGAGGAAGAAAAGAATCAAAAAAGGAAGAAAAAATGAGGAAGCTGGGGCAAGGGATTAGGGCGTGGAAACCGCCCGCCCAACCTCCGCTATCGGCACATTCCTTGGTGGGCCACTTCTGAGGAAAACACTTCCTGGTATTGAAGCAATCTCTGGGGACCAAAAAACTACACAATAAGTGAGGCCTGAAGCTAAGCTTGTGCTCCCAATGGCTCCCAACACTCCTCATTCAAAGTTTTCAGACAACCATGAGGGAGATAGGTCAACTGGACATTATGGTTTATTCCAAAAACATGACCATAAATCTCTAACACAGTCTTAAGTTGTTCAAGTTTTGACTTCTTTTCTTTGATTTCAGAGTCATTATTTTGCCTCAGCTCCATAAGAAGCTGCAGTGCAATATCCAGGACTTCCTGTATTGTTTGGCTTCTTGAGCTTTAACTTCCCTGATTTATATCCACAATATTTTTCAAAAAGATCAAAAAACTTCTGATGCTTCACTTTCATTTTCATTTTCTCTTTTGATGTTCAATTCCCAAGGCAGATCACAGCCATGATACCTCAAAGTTCCATCAGAGTTCGAGAGGTGGTTGGTACAATTGGAATATCTTCAGCTTCTAATGGTACTGACCATGGAATATGAAACTGTGGCACAAGATCCCATATTATAATATTGTCAAGATTTTTCCACAATCATAATAATACTTCATGGAATTTTTCACAAAACTGAAGCTATTGACATTGTACACATAGGACTGTCCATTGGTGCATAACAATTCAAAGCCCAAATGGCTTGCTTAAAGCAAGGCAGACTTTCCATGCAATCAGCATTTCCCATGCATTGAGAATGACGAGGTATCTTTCTTCCTTCCCATTTCTGTCTCTTTCTACTTTGAAATCAAGAGCTGGCGATTTTTGAGCTTCAGCATGAGCATAGTCTGGACCCATGTTATAAATGTTAACATCAATACCAAATGTAGGGATAAACTGTTTGTATATATATCACAACGTTTTTCTCACATTGCTTTCTGGTGAGTACACACTGCTTCTACTGCCAATCTTCATAAGAAGTCTCTGACTTCAACCTCCGGTGTATGTTGGTTAATTAATATAAACATATTGGTCTTCTGCACTGAATGACTTTTTAACAATGGCTTTTCGAAAACTTCCGCATTTACAACTACATGATCTTCTCCTTCAATCAGATTGCATTCTTTTGTGTTATTTGGATCAAGGTTCAAAATTTCATACCAAGGTAGTAGGATGCCTTCAACTTGAAGAATGCTATAAATGTCTCTATTATCTTGTATGAGATACTGCATACTCATATCATTGACTACAAATGGATTCCTGAGTTTTGCATAGGCAACTGCTTTGTCCAGTGGAAATTGTTTAGAATGGAAAGAAATAAGACAATCATATAAAGGTCAGTTTTCCATGGGTTCATTCAAAATAACTTCCTCATCAAAAAATACTAGTGTAGGTATTTAAAAAAAGAGATCTGTACCATAATTTCATTCTTGGGTTTGGATTTGGATTTCTTGCCATGGAACATATTCTAATTATAATCTGCTTTTCTGGTGGAGACTCCTCTTCATCAACATTATCTTCATCAACATGGAGGAAGAACAGATGTTAGTTTCCAGGATTGATTTCTGCATCTTCAGGCACAAAAAAGAATCTGGGCGATTCACTTGTTTTTTATTGAATTGATATGCCTAAAGTTTATATAATCTATACTAAAGCTGCTTCAAAGAAATGGTGTCAGAAGACCACATTATCACTGTGCCAACTTACACACAGATCTGCTGCAGTGTTTTCACACAATCACATGAAATGTGCTGACATTAAGTTGGCAAGTGCTCCTTTGTTCTCAGATATCATTGCTTCATTATTGAACTCCCAGTTACTGCTGCAGTCTAACATGCAAGGACAATGAGGCTGCTACTTGCCAGGGTTGGAACAGATATCCTCCTTTTACACTTCCACATTGTTGGTCATCACCAAAGGAAGTTAGGACTGGAACTCAAGCAGGTCAGGAAGGAGGAGCTGATGCAGAGGCCATGGAGGGATGTTACTTACTGGCTTGCTTCAAGATCACTGTTTTTTTTTTTCATAAGAATACTTCCAATTTGGTCAATAGTGACTGAAAGCAGCCAGTCAATATGTACAGTGTATAGCCTTATCAAAATATCAAATCAATTACAAGAATAAAATAACAACAAATAAATAACAAAACTTCAAATAAAAACAGGGAAAACTAAATAACCAAAGTAGTAAAAATACAGAACAAAATCCAAACACAAGAATTGTACTAAGCAGCATTCTGTGGCTGCTCATTAAGAAGCACAGCATTACAGCATGTGGCTGACTGTGGTAAAATAGTACAAAAACAGTTACTAATGATAAAATATTTACAAGAAAAATTTGAGCAGGTCTCTTTTTCTGGGAGGTGTATGTTTAAAAGATATGGCCTCTAAAACCTAAGCATAAGTCATGTTACATTCTTTGGTTCAAAGTCTTTGCAATTTTGTTGACTGATCTCCAAGAAATTATTCTTGATGACCCACCAGGACAAGAAAAAATTATACTCTCAGACTCTTCCTGGATGCCCAGCAGCTCATGATGTGCATTTCCACTTCTCTGAATCCCTCTAAATGTGCACTATTACTGGGCCAGAGTCTAGATGAAATTAAGGTCTATTCGCACCAAGGAAATCAAACAAAATGAAGAAAATGCAGCCCACCATAGCCTTGGTTATTAGGTATGAGATGCAATAGTGGTTGGTTTGCTGCACACACTCAGTGCTCTTCATGCATCATGTCTCTCTGGAGAGAACTTGTCCTGGTCTGTGCTGTGTTCCAGTTTCTGCTGGAGGATTGCAGATAAAACAGTAGCTATACAGTGTGACTCATAATTCACATCACTATGGTAATGAATGTTGAGTTAAGTTCTTGTGAAGTCATGAAATGGTGGCACTTGGCCCTAGTGATTACTATATTATTTCTAAAAAAAAAATGTATGTAAGTTTATAGAGAAGTTGAGGGGTGTGGCTTTTACACATGGAACAGAGTTTCTCAAATGTCATTTATTTCCTGTAATAACTGGAAAATATTGTAGAAAATATGAATCTGATAGTAAGTTGTGCAACCCTTCAATTGCAGTCTTTTTCTAAGCTAAAAGTAGTTGATAAAAACAGTGAGACTCCAAGATGTGAAAATGAATATTTGACTTCTAGAAGCTTCCTCTTTGTTTAATAGCATTATGTTTAAGGTCAGAATTCAAGTAATCATTGAGGGTGAGATCTTTAGGTAAGATTTGCTTTATAAGATTGAAAAGGATTCAGAGCTTTCTTAAAGTTCATCAAATTATAAAATTTAGAGGAAAAATAAAAATGGCTGTTTACAATGCTTAATACTGGCAGTCCTGATGGCTAATGCTCCACTGCGTGGTGAGTGTGGTGGCTTGGGCCTGTAATCCCAGCATCTGGGAGACTGGAGCAGGAGAAGTTCCATGAGGTTCAGAGAAGCATACATTACATACAATGTCTGGGTCAGGTTAAGAAATATTAGAGAGAGTGAGATCCTGTCTTAGTAAGTAAGTAAGACTCATTGTGAGTCTATCCTGGTGGCGCAAGTCTCTTTCTTGTAGGTAAGCATGAAACCCACTCTCTATAACTCTGGGCATTCATAACTCTCATGGATATTATAGAAACCAATTCTATCCTAACAATCACCAATACAATCTTCAACTTAAAAAAACAAGCATCATAGACAGTGAGAAAATGTGGTGTCTTATAAAACACTTAACCAAATGTGTCCCTCCTAAATCACATGAACAATGTCTTCAATCAAGCAGACCCATGCGGTTGCAAATTTCCAGATCACAGGTTACCTTGCTACAAGCTCATCAGTGTGACTAGTAAGAAATTAAGCATAAATCCAAGTAGATTTCTGTTCATTGTGAAGCAGCACTCAGGTTGGGTTCTCCATGTGCTGTGACTCTCCTTGACTCCTCCCATCCCTCGAGTCTGGTTGGGGTGATAGAGGCTTGAGGGACTTTGTGTTCAGAGTGAATCTGTGTCACACTTTAAGTACCATGGATTTACAAAGATAAGACTTTAGGGCCTTTGCTGGCAAGTTTAACTAACCTTTTCCCCCCAAGGAAAGCAATTCCTTTTATTAGTCTGAGCAGGAAACAAATCTAGAGAAGAGACACTTTCAGTAGTTTAGACAGGTGGGTGGAGAAAATGCCTCCAGCAAACAATGTCACCTGCTCTGTGGATTAGAAGAAATTAGTATGAATGGCATGAAATCACACCAGAGATCAGGCTGATTGTCCTCCTTATCTAGGTTAATCAGTGGGTGCAAGATGGTTCAGCATGGAGTCGAAAGAATATACAATACACATAGGTTTTCTTACCCAATCATCTTCATAATGGCAACAATGTGATAAAGAGAGTAAATTTCTAATCTAACAGTGATAAAGCATTCAGAATAGATTCCTAACTCCCTAGCTATCAGCTTAGCTGGATAGTAGAACCCTCCAAGAGAAGGAAGATCCATGCATCAGACCTGCATCAGGACTGTCTGTAGGACTGAAGAAAACAGAGACCAAATCTTCCTATTTATACCACCTTTCTTTTACCTTATATGTCATAAATTACCATACCAGAAAGGGACTTCTGGTTTAAGTCTCAATCAAATATGTGCCAGAATGGATAACTCAGTATTTGAGGTGGCAGTGTACATTTTCATGTATATTGTACCTGCATGGTCTTTAATTTTTGACAAAATAAAAATATAGTTTTTAAAAAAAAAAAGACATAATAATTCAATGCTAACTGATAGGATAAATAGGGAATGTTGACAATTTCATCCATTTTTATAACCTCTTGGATATATTTTCTAATAATAACTACTCCATTGTAGGTTTTAGGAGATGCACTTTAATGCTTTATAATGTACTCTGCCTTTTAACTACTGGCTGAGTTTGGTGATATATATATATATTTTTTTTTTTTCACCCTCTCTGGGAGAAAATAAGATTGTTATACTTGCTTCCATAAGGATCAATATTCCTCATACAATTTTCACATCCCAAAGAAAAAAAATCAGGGGGTGTGATAATTTTGACCATCTTGCCCCTGGGCTTGAATATCTCTGCATTTTTTACTTTATATATAAAATATGTTTATCTCAACCAAACAAAAGTGCATGTATTTAGAGAAACTGAGAAAAGTCTGGGAACTGGATGATATTATATGAGGTGAAATAAACCAAATATAGGTAGACATGGTTGCATGTTCTCTCACTTATGAAAGCTTCAAGAAGTGGGCTAGTATTTGCAGACTGACTAGTGGATTCACATGCTTTCTAAGTTCATGTGGGTTGTGTGATTGATGGAATGATTATATGCTATTTACATTTATTTAAATGCACATGAAACTTTATTAATACATGCAATTGATACAGGCCAAGTGACTATAAAAGAAGTTACAGTATCAATGACACCTAATCTATAGTTCTTACTACAGAGTCAGGAATGCCTCTGGGTCACATTTCTAAACATGTTCCCAAAGATTTGTTTATTTATTTTGTTCTTCTATAATGAAGATAGAAGGTCTAGAGTCTTCTTTGTCCAGGAAGCTAGCATCAGAATACACAGAAAAATACAACCTAAAAGAAAGCATTTTTGACACACCCCCCACCCAGGTACTCCTGGAGGCTAGACCACAAACCAAAGAATACACATCAAGGGACCCATGGCTCAGACCACATATATGGCAGAGGAGGGCCTTGTTGGCCATCAGGGGGAGGAGAGGCCCTTGGGCCTGAGTGTGTTAGAGGCCCCAGTAAAGAGGAATGTCAAGATGGGAAGACTGGAGTGGGTGGCCGGTGGGTGGGTGTGGAAATACCCTCATAGAGGCAGGGGAGGGAGGAGGGGATAGGGGCTTTACAAAGTGGAGATCTGGAAAGGAGGAAACATTGGAAATGTAAATAAAGTATCAAAAAATTAAAAGAAAAAAAGAAAAAAGAAAAAAAGAAAGCATTTTTTAAAAAATGTTTCTTTACCCTTTGTGAATATTTCTCATCACTGAAATCTATCAAATGTGGTTTTTAATCATTCATGGTAGTTGCTATCCAATTAGTAACAGGATCCAATTGTTGTAGATAGGGTTAAGAACACTGGTAGTTTTTATTGCACAGAGCAACTTTCAGAATATCACAACTTATCTTTTCACTAAGTGGCTGAGAGTTATGAAGATTGTGCTCAGCTAATATTATCCATTAACCTTTCTTTGAACCTTTGTCTTCTAAATGTTCTGCTATCTAGAGTAAAATCATTGCAAAATTGAGAAAATCAACACTACTTTAGCTTTAGATGAACAGTCATGGAGAAGAAAAATGAAAATTTTAAACTCTTAATTACCAAAGTAATTCATTATTTGCAAAAACCAAATGATCAGAAGTTGTTATTGAGAGCTCAACAATATCATCCATTTCTTAATAAAGATTGTTTGATTTTAATTTTAAACTTTTTGATTGTTTTGAATTTTTTCTTTAGTGAAAACAAATATAACATTTTTACACATGAAATTATATTATGGACTATTTTCTTTTTCAGGTTTTATTATTATTATTATTATTATTATTATTATTATTATTATTATTTCTGTTGGTAACCGGGAAGACTCTAAATTCTGCAAAGTTTATTATAATTGTGTCAAAAAGACAATTGCAATCTAATTGAAAAGTCATCGAGCTAAAGGAAAGCACAATGATTGGAAGATCACCAATTAAACACACAAATTTTAACATGGAAATGTTAAGGAGCAATGAACTAGAAACACCAGTAGGAAGGTGTCTCATGAAAAGCCAAGGGTAAAACCCTCTTGAATTTAGAGAGAGAGATAGTCTTTCAAGCAGAGAAAATTATAAGTTTGGAACTATGGGAAATAAGAGTGATATAAGTGTTTAGAACAATAGGTACTGAATAAAAAGTCTATGCCATAAATTCTGGAAAATTCAGTGAGAGTATTTGAAATGCAGGAACCAATACTGCAAAAAGAGGAAGAGGCCAAAAATTTACCATAAGCATGGCTTTATATTTTTATGTTCACAGGCAGAAATAACCAAAGAAGTAACCATGTTTGTATTCAGGATTTAGATATTCCAGTCAGCTGTTATCTAAAGCATGTTTGGGGTTCATATGATGTTGACAAATACTCCAATTTCTTTCTTTCTCAACTTTCTGTGAAAAAATATGTATAGGACAATATTTACATAAATTATTATGATCTAATAAAAAATAAACAAAGTAGCCACATTAATCAAAATTGAAAAATATTTTTCTGCAAAATTCCTGAAGTCCTTTATTGCTCAGTGATACCCCATGTTGTTAGGGTCAGTGGCTCTGTCTCATTCACTGTTTCCCTTACCTCAAGAGCATTTCCCAGAGCCATCTTCCTGCCATGACATCAACTGCCTTGTCAGCTTTCAAACAACTCTAAGGAAGCAAAACACCAATCCCTCAAATACTTTTCTCCATGGCTATGTGGGCATGGCACTGATTATAGGACTACTGGCAGCTGAATAAAGGGTGTGGTTAGACAGGTTCTACTTTGAACACCATCGTAAAGATCTAAGGAATATTGAGAATTCCAGTGCCCTCCAGGGAAACAAGCCTAAACCACAGAGGAGAAAATAATCTCAACCCACTTAAAATTATTTTAAGGAAATGGTTCCTAAGGCCTGGTTAGCTCAATGTCAACCCACGAGTTTGAGCACTGAAGGAAAAGTTCTTGAGAATCCATCTTTCCTTGTGTGGTGATCAGTCCTGCTAATCCATGCTGATCAAAGAATAAGAGTAGAATAAACATAGTCTTGTTCCTCATATTTTGTGGAAATAAAGTGACCTACAGTTGACATCAATCATCAAATAAACTACACATGGAAAATTAGTTTGAGGTAGAAATGGGGAAGATGGTGAGTAGGCATGATGTTCCCTCAAGGTAGATGTATGAGAACATTTTCACTTTATCCTGTCCCAGAGGTAGATTGTGTCCTGAGAGCTCACTTATCCTCCTCTGCATTCTCAGACAACCTTTCCTCACGCACATACAATGCACCAGGCCATTCCAAGTCACTGAGATTGCAAACAACAACACAGATTATTTCAAGATATCATTTCCTACTTTTGCTAATATGATCTTTCAACAAATTTATGTCTTATGTTAACACCCTATAAGTGTTATTTCCCTAGTGAATATATTAAATTTTAGATAAAATCCCTTGTCAGTCAAAGGTAAGTTTTTCATCTGACTTGCAAATAAATGTACTTGTTTGAGAGTCGAACTTCTTCATATCATGTTTTAAACATGAAATGTTTAATTCTGTGAGTGTGTGGGAAGGGGTTCTTTGGTCTTCATGAAATAAAGGTAAAATACGTCCTCTTTTATAATAAATAGAAATTAATTCCTGCAACTTGAAGAGATTATTTTAAAGTTCATCTTTATTAGAGACATCACAATTATGCTGACGAGTTCATGTTTATTTGTATCCATTTTTGAAGTGACAAGTGTAAGAACACATTATATGCCCTTTGGCTCAGATAATGAGTCATAAAGAAAACAGATAAATTGGGGCCATAGTGGCTTTAATTATATAGTGACATGGACACGAATGTGGGTCTTCCCTGATGAGTCACTGTGACTTTTATATGGCATGAAATAATTTTTGCTTTACCAGCCTAGAAGGTAAAGAAAAGGATTTTTTAAAAAGTATTTTAAAAACTTCCTTGAGAATCTACAATATTTCCACTCACAATATATTTTGATTCTCTGTGGTTAAAATGTAAGCATATAGAATATATGAAAGGTGCATTTGCAGTAGCCCACAAAGACAGAAGACAACTGATGGTAGAATTCCTCATTCAATCAAAAGTCATGAAAAAGTTTCTCACCAAGAAGAAATTGCAGGGAAGACGGGAAGTCTCTCTGCAGTGAGCACAATTTTATGTGATCAACTGACAAATCCTTTTCAAGATGGAAAAGGCCACTCTTCAGGAATTGGGAAAACAAGCTGACAGATTGTACTGAGTCTGCAGAGGTCAGACTTCAATGTGCATCCCAGTTTTACTGCTCAAGGGCTTCTTCAGACAGAATTGCTGTGGTATATCCATAATTTCTCACCTAACCAGTCTGCTGTGCAGTCCACAACAGGTGCTGCCAAGGGCTTTCTTGATAAATCGAGCGCTCTGGGTAAGTGTCTGAGGGAACAGGGTTGCTTTATCATCAACCACTGGTAAAATGGACACCGCACAGGCAACTTCTCCAGACGGGGTTAGATTGCTTTGTTTCTGTGAACACAAATTTATGGTAATATATCATTTCTGATGCTGCATCATCCTTCTTATTAAAATTTATAGTGAAATCTCTTCCCTTGACACATTTTCAGAGATAGAACCTCTAGAGATGTTTATTTTAATCTTGGGCAATTTAATTGCAATAATTTTTATAATTCAGATAAAATGAATGATAATACTAAAGACTATATGGAAATTTTAACACCATCATATTAGCTTTTAAATAAGTTCATATGTGAGCCAGGTGTCCTTAGTAGTATAGCATGTGATTAACTTGTACAAGCCCTTATTTAAAACCACAAGCATGATAAAATTAAAATAAAGTTTAAATATTTTTGTTTTATTGGATAAGTTTGAGTTTTGTTCTTTACTATTCAATTTTTTCTTGTTACAAAATTAGAGTTGTTAAAAGAAAATGTCTCTTTTCTAAGTCTTATGATAATAACTTTCACTCTTTGTTATGAATATGTATTAATAAAGGAATCTGGGCATTATTAGACTGAACTGCCACATAGTCACAAACAATACTTTGAGTTCTAAATCAATAATTTCTGAAGCACAATTATACATTCAAGAAAATCAGGTGTAAGTGATTATTCTGATTTTTGTCTAGTTCTCAATACCTTAAAGCTGCACTTAACAATAACACACATAGGAATGATACTACTTATATAAATTGGCCTTTGTGTAATTTAATATGTATATTAATATAATATCTTATATATATATAGTATATGAAATTATATTGTGCCTTCCACAATATAATTTAAATTGATCTAGTAGAAGATGGAAAATGCCAATATTAGATGATACCATTGATTATATACTAGTGCATCCTTAATTATGATATATCTCTGTTAGTGTGCATAAATAACTTGGGAAATCACAGCAAAAATTTAAATAAATGAAAACAATGCTTTCCTGGTCAGAGACAGAAACTTCGTTCTTAGCATATTGGAGTTTGTTTTCTTCATAACAAAACTGGGCAAAGAGCATGAGAGTGAAGCACTATGGGGAATGGTTCATCTACTCAGTTGTAGAGATCCAAACCACAAGATACGCAAGTGCAGAGACTAGAGAAGTGCCTCACAGTTCGCGGCCTGCTGACCTCATACAGATGTATCCAGAAAGTTCAGGGTCCAGTAAACAATAAAAGTAAATAATAGACACCAAATCACACATAGCATGGTGAGCCACAAAATGGTTGGGCTTTATCAAAATCTCAACGTTCACCAGAATTTTCCTGTAAACGAAATATATATGTTAAGATTTCAGTTGTTACATAGTAATTCTGATCATCCTAGAAATGATTTGAGAAAAATCATCCAATCAATTTATTAAAAAATAAAAAAGGCTGTTGTACAACTTGTCTGGCATAATTAACATGATATCATGGAAAATTAAAAATATGTAAAATTAAGTCCTCCAAATTAAGCAGTATTCACTGATTTTTGATAAGCCAAAATTCAATGCAGATAATATTCTAGCAATTATCATTAGGCTAATATTAATTATTCTCATTACTTTTTACAAGTATTTTGTTTTACTTTGGGAGCAGGAACTAATTCCAGTTTGTGAAGAGAAGATTCTGACTTCATGTCAATAAATTCTTAATATAATTTATTTCTGTGTAAGCAATATTCAGCGCAAGGGAGTACAATTATACACATGTTGACATAACTTTTTATATTTTCACAATTGATTGAAGACATCTTTCATTGTAAGTACAATGAACTCTGAAAAATTCAGTAACATTTTCCCAAATAATTATTAAAAAGCTCACTAGCTGATTAATGATCAATAAACTAATCTCAGCTTAAACCCATCTGTAACATTAAGTGATCCTTATCCATATTTCACAGAACCTCCAAAATGAAATAAAGACCTCTATTATGAAGTTGATTTAGGCCTTGTCTATTCTAAACTCACCAATGAAAAATAATGCTGAGACACAGTGTTCTCCCTGTGTATCTGAGAACCAGAATAAAAGTGCTTTCCTAAATAAGAAAGAATTATGGGATCTAATTCTAGCACTGGCAATGATTCATTGGGTAACCTTGGAAAATGTACTTTAAAACACTCTTGTGGTTTTCTAGCTGTCATTGGGGGATATTAACCATTTGCCATGACACTCCTAAGCATAACTTGGAGGAAATCAGTAGCCTATTATGAATTTTAAAATAAAACTGCAAACCGAATAAGCTAGATGGTGTGTCCAAAATAGAAACAAGGATACTGCTATTCTAGCTATATAATGAAAACTTTTTAAAATTCTAGTTGTAGCGACCAGGTAATAGGAATATAGCAAAATAAACAAAACACTGTGGAACTCCAGGACATCATTTCAAGCCAATGAGGTAAGTCTGTGTGAAAAATAAACCCATTGCATAGGATGTGATACAAACACTGGACACTAGAATAGAAGAATCAAAAAGTCAGCCCCCAACTGTTACAACCTACAATGACCCAATGACTTTGCGGGGTACATTGTTCTCTCAGTATTCATTTACTTGCCAAGTCTTTATTGAATGGTTTTCATACACCTAGAACAATTCTAGGAGACATTATTTTTTTTTAAGTTAGATTAATGTTCTTCTGACAGATGAACAATTTAAAAGAAAGAATCATGTATTTTGGTTCACAAATTTGCAGATTCTAATCCATGATCTTTATTTGTACTGCTTTGTGCTAAGTACACTTAAAGAAATTAATAAAATAGTGTTGAAGTTTATGACTTCAGCTACTTTCCCAGTGAAAAGGTTTTGGAAAGTTTATTGCCAAAGAGTATTCTGAGCATAAGAAGGCAGGGCATGATAGTATGTGAGGTCATGTACTATAGCAAGTGCAAAGTGATGGAGGCGGGAAAGAACTTACATCTTTTAAGAAACAACAAGCTTATAGAATTTGATCAGAGTGAAATTTTGTTGAAATATAATGAGAAAAATATTATATCAAGGCAGTAGTATAATCTGACTCACATACTTAAAATAATTATCAATATAAGCTGTCTCAGTGCAGAGTCCATTTGAGACTTAATAAAGGAGGACCATTTTAGAGCAATCAGGTGAGGGATCCAGAATTTCTTGTATAAATCACTGAGGTCACGAAGTGTTTGAATTTGTGATGTATATTTGAAGCATACCTTGAAGCTACAGGTAGCAAGATTTATTAGGGAGGTCATTTTGAGGAGAGTAAGCCAGGAGGTCATGGCAGTTCCCAGTGACATCATCAGGAATGCCTTCCTTGGACAATCTCTTGTATCTAGGAGAGAACTAGAATCTTCTGTGATGTCACCTGTGTTGTGGAGACAACTGGCAGTGGGATATTCCCTCAGTGCCTTTTGGGTTCATAAACAGGCATGCTATCAAGGCTGCTGAGGCCATTTCGGAAGGAGAATGGTGATCAAAAAGAGACCAGACCTAGGCAGAAGGAAGCTGGCCTCCTGTCTTGTGAAAAAGGAAGAATAAAATCATTCTGGGAAAGACACAGTGAGTCCTGGGCAGAGTTGGGGAGCTTCCTGGAAGAGGTAGGCATGAGCTGGGTCTTCCAGGAGTAGGTCTTACAAGCTGGAGCCTTGGCATTTCTCAATGGTATACCAAGAGTCAAGAATTCCTGATGATTAGTTTGTCAGAGAGCCAGGAATTGACAAGCCTGTAGCTACTTTTCTGGGGAAGTATTTAATTTCATTTTGAGTGGCAAAGAATGCCAGGAGGAGGCACTATGAGAAGAACAATGTGTCCCTTCATGGTAGGGTGTTGACATACTTCATCTTCTAGATTACTGTAGGTTACATGAGTCTCTGATGATAAGATCAGAGAAGGCTGCTCCCCTGGTCATGTGTTGAGGTCTCAGACACTTTGGGTTTGAACACACATGATTAGGGCTTGATGGTGCTAAGCTTAAGGAACTTGTGGATTTACATGCATCACATCTGATATAGGCTGACAATGTTCCCCAAATCTGTATGTCTTAGGATGTTTATGGATTTGAGGGCAAGGAGCCCATTAATAGAGAGTGTGGCTTATGTATGACAATGGTTTTTGGGAAGAGGGATATAGCTTAGCAGACCACCTCAAAGACAGCTTTTCTGCTTTCTCAGGGATTCATCCTGTTCTTAGCCTTTCCTCTTCTTCAACCTTCTTTTTGGGACTGAGAATGATCTTTCCTTCCCCTGGACAATCAACTATGCAGATTCAGTTGTGTTTATCTACCTTCAGGGCCTGGTAGGAAGGCATCATCCCAAAACTCCACCATAACAAAGCAAGAGAAGAGAATGAAGAAATTAGATGATCTGAAATTGGATATCAAGAAAATGAGCTTTGAAAGGGATGAACTTTGCCGAATCTTGGACCTTTATAATTATAAGGATTTGAACTACAGGTAGTAATAATGCTCAATCCCCTATGGACTGTATTGTACCCT
>JAPYYD010003707.1:0-13839 GCA_028551405.1 Uromys caudimaculatus | reverse complement strand
AACTTGAAAATATCATCCTGAGCGAGGTAACTCAGTCACAAAAGAAGAAACATGGTATGTACTCACTGATAAGCGGATATTAGCCCAAAAGTTCAGAACGCCCAAGTTTCACTTAACAGTAACCGCTGGACTGAGAGTGAGGTCCCAGATGGAGGAGTTGGAGGAAGGTCTGAAGGAGCTGAGGGAATTTGCAGCCCCACGGAGGGAGCAAGAGAGTCAATGGGCCTGACCCTCCCCCGGTCCTCCTGGAGTTTGGACCACCAACCAAAGAATACACACTGATGGACTTATGGTTTGGAGACATATGTGGCAGAGGATGACCTCGATGGCCATCAGGGAGAGAGGAAAGGCCCTTGGGCCTGAGGATGTTAGAGGCCTCAGTAAAGGGGAATGTCAAGGCGGGAATATGGGGACGGGGGTGGGGTGGGGTGGGAGGTGGAATTCCCTCCTAGAGGCGGGTTGGGGAGGGGATGGGGGATATCCAAAGAGGAGACTCAGAAAAGGGGAAACATTGGAAATGTATATAAAGTATCAAAAATAAAAAAGGAGGAAAAAAATTTTATACTTCTTTTTACTTGTAAATTTAATTATTTCATTTTTCTTTGCATCTGAATAATATTTCATAGCGTATATTGATCACATTTTCATTATCCACTCATCAGTTAAAGACATTTAGGTTTATTCCATTTCCAAGATACTATAAATAGAACCGTAATAAACATGGTTGTGTAAGCGTTTGTGGGGTAGAATGTTGAGTCCTTTAGGAATATGCCAAGGAGTTATGTAGCTGGTCATATGATAGATTTACTTTTAACTTTTTGAGAATTTTTCCATATTAATTTCAATTGAAGCTATATCAGTTTGCAATCTACCATCAGTCAATACGTGTTCCCCTTTCCCCATATCCTTGCTACATTCATTCCATATATATGTATATTCTGCCTGGGTGATATGCAATCTCAAGTTTGTTTTAATTTGCATTTCCCTGATTGCTAACAATAATGAGAACTTTTTGTGTGTGTCTTTTCTTCTTTTGAGAACTCTCTGCTCAGATTCATAGACCATTTTTAAATTGGGTTGTTTGTTTTCTTAACTCTGTTTTTTGAGTTCTCTATCTATTCTGAATATTCATTATCTGTCAAATATATAGCAGGATAAGATACTCCTCCTCCAATCTATGGGCATCTTGTTAATTTGACTAATTGTTTATCTAGCTATTATAGATTTTATTTTTAGTTTTATGAAATTCCACTTTTTAATTATTCATTTTAATTCCTTGGCAAAAGGAATCCTGTTCAAGTAATTTCCTACATCTATGTCTTGAAAGGTATGTCCTCTGTTTTCTTCTATCTAGTTAAACATTTTTACTTTCACATTGATGTTTTGTACCTATTTGTACTTTATATTTGTGCAGGAAGATAGATATGTGTCTAGTTTAATTCTTACACAGGTGTATATCCAATTTCTCCATCATCATTTGTTGACAATGTCTTTTCTTTACTGTGTTTGTAACATTTTTGTCCAATATCAGGTAAGTGTAGTTACATATGTGTAGTCATGTTTGAATCTTTTATTTTGTTCCATTCGATTGTATATCTGTTTTGTGCTAGTACCTAGTTTTATTTTAATTAAAAATATTTATTATGGTGCCTCCGAAGTCTTTTTTTTTTCCCTCAGTATTGTTTGGGATGCCCATTTTTTTTTGTAGTTAAAAGTGAATTTTAGGATTCTTTTGTGAAGAATGATTGGGATTGCATTGAATCTGAAAACAGCTATTGGTAGCATGGTGATTTTCACAGGTTTGTTTTTTGTTTTTCTTTCTAGAATCTCTTGTCTACACCAATTCAATTCCATTCTGAAATATTGCTTCTAGTATTCTTTATAGGATCAATATTCTTTATATCCTGGTTGTGTTGTGGAAAGTTTTTTAGGTATTTGTCAACTATGACAGATAGTTTTGTTAGGTTAGGTTGGCATTCATGGTCATCTAGAACTTGAAATAATGTATTGCTTGAGCCTTTTCTGATTTTCAAAGTTTCTATAGAGAAATCAGCTGTTATTTTGCTGTGCTTCTCTTTATATTTGACTTGTGGGTTTTTGTTTGTTTGTTTGTTTTTCTTCTTACAGCTTTCAATGTTCCTTTCCTTCAGGCATATTTAGGGTTTTATCTATGACATGCTACAGGTAGAGTCTTTTCTGATCTCGTCTTTTTGTTGTTTTGTGTGTATATGTGTGTGTGCACCTTCTTAGTTTAAGGGAGTTTTTTTTTTTAATGATTTTGTAGATGATATAGTTCATGCCATTGGTCTGGAATTCTTCTCTCTCATCTATGCCCATAATTCAAAAGCCCAAATTTGGTCTTTTCATGGTGTTACATAGTTTTTGTATGTTCATTTCCTATTGTTTTTTATGTTTCATCCTCTTTTCTTCTGTGGACTAATTCTTCTACTTTATCTTTGAGTCTTAATATTTTATGATCTAATTGATTCATTCTACTCATAAAGATATTTGAGTTTTTCATCTCCTTTTTCATTTTAGAGTAATTTATCTTTAATGCTTCTATGTTTTTATTAAATTTAATTCTTAAATTCTTAGTTGTTTTTGTCATTTCTTTAAGCCTTCTGTGTGTGTTGCCTTGAGTATTAGTTGGTCATTCGTTCTCTTTGGCACTGAGCTGTCTAAATCTTTTTTAATCTTCTTAAAATCTTCGGTGAGGTTTATGAATTTTTAAGTTCTATGTGCTGGATTTTAACTGGCAATTATCAAGGGAGAAAATATTTATAGGGCTGATGGGTTTGAAGTGGATTTCATTTTGTGGTTGTTTAAGTGAAATGTTTTCCGTTTCAGAATACAAAGTGGTTGGATTATGCAAGCAGGGATTGTGCCTTCCTACTAAGAGCTTCAAAGACAGTAGAACTGGGAGCCATGCAGACTGTGGAAGCTCAGTTCAAGAGACTTCATAGGGTATCAATATTAGCTATTGGGATACAGAACTTTCTTTTTTATTTGAAAACACACTTTTTCATATGAATATTCCAACTATATGTGCCTTTCCCCAATTCTTTCCATGTCTGCCCTGCCTTTCCACTAGCCCATATGTACATTCTTTCTCTCTCATTCAAAATAAATAAAAATTGTATAAAACACAACACAACACACACACACACACTTATATTCTTCTATTTAAACACAAGAAACACATAAAGATGTGGAGACACACAAATTCATATAGAGAAATTCCACAAAAACACAAAAAACATAACCATACTATATAAGCAAAAGACCTGTAATGTCTTAAAATGAAAGAAAGAAAGAAAGAAAGAAAGAAAGAAAGAAAGAAAGAAAGAAAGAAAGAAAGAAAGAAAGAAAGAAAGAAAGCTGGGGAAAAAAGCCCAGACAAACATTATCAGAAAATAACAACAACAAAAACCCTCCCAAACTATCATTGAGTTTGTACTGTTGATGGCCATCTCCTGGTGGGCATGGGGCCTGCCTTAAGTGTGATTTGTATACTCAGTGACACTCTGTTGGAGAAAACTAATTTTTTCCTTTGCTAGAATTTATCAATTGAAGATAGCTTTTGAGCTTTGGTGAGGGCTTGTGCCCACTTCTTTCTCAGGGCTGGGATTCCATCTGCATTTGCCAAATCCTGCCATGTGGAAGGGGTGGTGTAACATATTTCTCACCCTTAGAGCAGAGCTAACAGTGCATGGGCTTCCATGAGTATTGGCAGCTGCTAGGCATAAGGCTTGTTTGTATAATAATGTGCATAATTTACTTTATGATTCTCCTTCAGCAGATGTTCTCCCTGCCAAGAGTAATGACTCCATGATAATTAGAAGTAGCATGAGTCTGGGAGGTGAGGGTGTGTACAATGACTTTAGCAAAATGGTGAATGTTGTGATCTCAGGACAGCCCTTAAGACTGTTGGAGAGAACTCTGAAAACACGAGTTCAAGAATATATAATTTCTTAACTATGCAAAATATAAAGATGCAATATGAATTATATGAAGCCTCACAGACCAAAAAGAACAAATACAGCTGTACTAATGTGCAACCTTGTCAGAAAGATACAAAGGCAGACAGATTCCTGAGTTCAAGTTCAGCCTAGTTAAGGCACAGGCATGGGGGAGATTCCAACCAGCTAGCTTATTGTCTGTGCTTACGAAGGCAAGTAGATCTCTGAATTCATTGCTATGTTTAAAAAATGTACTTGCTGCTTTTTCTAAGATTCAAGGGGCTAAGGTAATAAAATGCTGATTCATATAAGATGAAATCTTAAATAGTTTTGAATTCCATCTCCCTGATGACTAAATATGCTGAACATTTCTGTAAATGTTTCTCAGCCGCTTGTATTTTATCTTTCGGAATTCTGTTTAGATCTGTATCTCAATGTATTATTGGATTATTTATTTTTTATTCTCAGGTTTTTTATTTCTTTATATATTTTAGATATTAGTCCTCTATCAGATGCATAGTTGATCAAATCAGATGTGTAGTTGGCAAAAATCTATTTCATTTTTTTTCCCAAATGATGGTGTCCTTTGTTATAAAAATGTGTGTCAGTTTCATCTAGTCCCATTTATTAATTACTTGTCTTAGTGGCTGTGCTATCAGTGTTCTGTTTAGAAAGTCTTTTCCTGTGACATATATTCAAGACTATGCCTCACTTTCTCTTGTATCAGATTCAAGTATTTAGCTTTATATTGAGGTCTTGGTCCATTTGAAGCTGAGTTTTATGCAGGGTGATAATTTTGGACCTATTTGAATTCTTTGTGCAGCCATCAGTTTGATCAGCACCATTTGTTGAAGATGCTATATTTTTTCCAGTATGTATTTCTGGCTTCCTCATCCAATCTCAGGTGTACAGGCATACATTTCTTGTGATATTTTGAAAACAATTATAGCTGTGTTTTTCCCTCATCTGCAAAATTTTTCTGAGACTATTACAAAATACTTTGTTGGAAGAGTATACAAGATAACGAATATTGCCTGATTCATGTGGTTAGTAGCAATCACTCTTATGCATATCTCAATGAAAAAGAGCAAGTCTGAAAGTCAGAAAGAAATACAAAATGTACATTTAAAAAAGGAAAATGACACTGATAAGATTAATATTACAGCCAATCCTTGTACTAGAAGAGAGATTGTGACTGTAAAGCAGATTAGGGATATTAAGAGGATACAGATCTGCACTGGAATAAGGGAAGGATACAAATCTGCACTGGAATAAGGGAAGGATACCTCAGGGCAAGACTCCACTAAGATATGCTTTCATCAAAAGGAAAGGTCTAAGAAATTAACAAAAGCATATGCAAATATGATTCAAAGGAGTCAGATTTCATCCCAAACTGGCAGCCAAACTTAGCAGTGTTATCCACATGGTACTAACTTTTGAGTCACAAGGTATGTAAAAGTGATGGGATCATGGGATATTTTTCCTCAGTTTTAGAGAGTTACTGAGGCTGGATAGTGCATATCACATGAGTTTCTACATGAAGGTGACGAGTAGGCCAGAGGTACTGAGAGGTCATTATACGATATTGTGAAAATGGAACCTAAATTATGTTTGGAGCCCCAAGATATTAGAGATGCCAGAACTGTGAGTCATCTCAGGAAGAAATGTACATAGAGACCGGAACCCATCCAAGAGAGAGTTATATCTTAATGGCAGTAAAGCCAGCTAAGCCCTTTTATAGCAGACATCGAGCTATAGGATTTGGAGTTTTCCCTGCTGGGTTTCAGCCTTGCTGTTTCATCACCATACTTGGATTCTTCCATTTTGTGATGTTGATGGGTATTCTGAGCCACTGTATCTTAGAAGTATGTAATTTGCTGCAAATTTACAGGGGTTCACAATTAAGAGATTAGCTTGTGTCTCAGAAAAGACTTGGAGTTTAGACTTTAGGAGACTGTTAAAGACTACGGGGACTTTTGATGTTGAAACTATAGATGTTGGGAGTAGAATGTGATGGCTTAAATAAAATGTCCCTCATAAGTCTCAGGCATTTGAATACTTCATCTCCTGTTGGTAGATGTTTGTGGAAAATAAGGATCTATGACCTTGCTGAGGGAAGTAGGTCACCAAAGGAAGGCTTTGAGTTTTCAAAGGATGTGTACCATTCAAGTTATCCTTCTCTGATTTCTGTTTGTGGATTAAGATGTAACCACTTAATTGCTGCTCCAGCACCATGCCTGCCTGCCTTCTGTCATGCTTCCTATTTTGAGGGTCATGGACTGTTATCCCTCTGGAAATGCAAACCCAAATAACTCTTCCTTCTGTAAGTTGCCTTGGTCATGATCTTTTATCATGGCAATAGAAAACGATAATAAAGACACAGGTTGTTTTTATTTTTGAAATGAGTCCTAGATATGCAGACTCCTTTTGTTTGGTTGCATGTCTTCTGTAGACACAGCTAGCTGGAATGGGCTGCAGGATGGACATCTCAGCCCAAGATTTTGGGGACAGTACAGGCCAGGCTCCTTAGATTGGTACAGAGCCATGGATGTGGGACCCTGGCTTTATTTGAGGATCAAAGTGAGTGCAGGTGGGTTAGAATTAAGAAGCTGGACTCACTAGAGGATAGGATGTTTGCACCAGTTTTAGAATGGAGAATGGATATAGTATGGGTTGAGACAAAATAAGGTCTGGACAAGTCAATTTTTTTTTACAATGTCTTATTTTCGACAGCCACATGATTATGTGCTTAAAGGGGTCAATCATTGCCTTGATGAACAGACCACTCCTCCAAAAAGAATAGTTATCTACAATGGAAAGATGAGCTGTACACTAGTATATGAATTATTATCTCTTGGAAACTGGCTTGTCCCTCCCAGCAATAAAGGATTCTTCTAACCATCTTTCCAAGCTAGAACCAGACAACAATCAGCCAGAGCACACATTGACCTAGACTCCCTAATTATGTAGATGTCTTTGCTATTGCCAAGGTCTTTCTATATTTATACCTAAGGCTTATGTCAGCTCATGGATGGCATATCAGCAGTCACTGGATCTCTTGATCTTTATGTCCAAGTGTGTCCACACTGACAAAAATTGTAATGGCTGTGCTTCCACCATCACTTGTCTCTTTAGTTGATGTATTGGGTCAGTGACTAAGCCAAGTTTGTAGCTACTAAAGGAGGCCTTCTGCCCTAGATCTCAGGATACATTGTCTCATTAATGAGTCTTAAACTTAGTATTGAATTTTGGCCTGTGTTGGAACTTAACCAAATGTCTCTAACTATTTTAAACTGGGAGATGAGAACAAGGGGCTTTCTGGACAGAATATGAAGGTTTTGTCTGTTTGAGATAAGAATTAGAGCACCATGCACTGAATCCTTTTGAAACAAGAACTCAAGTGATAGCAAAATGCACCAAGGGCAGCTGACACTCAGGATCATCTACTTTAAGGAGTGTGTGCTGTTTTGAGATAAGGTTGTGGACAGGCTGAGGATGAACAAAAATCCTTGACAGCCCTGTAAAACAAAGACAGCATAAATTTGAGTTCAGGGCTCTCCATAATCTGCATGCTTTGATTACAACTCCCAAATCTATGGAGAAGGAGGAAAAGTGGAATAGATATAGATTCCATATCCAATTACTAAAAGAGAGTGGTATGATACTGGGAAGGAACAGATAAAGCTTTTGCCCTGTGCAAAGAATACAGGTGGCCTTCTCTAATGGTGTATTTACTATCCATGTACTCTGGATCAAATTCTTCTGGAAAACAATTACATCTGTACTAAACAAAACATTTTTTTGATCATTGTTGTTAAATAGTACAGTTTAACAAATGTTTGCATAGTGTTTATATAATACTGTATACTATGAGTCGCACACAAATACACACACAAATACATTTACACACAAACATACTCATATACATTTATATACACATGTATACAATGCATGCACACATGCATACGTGCATATACCCCCATCCCTACACACACACTTTTAAAGTCTCTTGAACTTGTCCATCTTATCTAGGTACTGCAAATGAAGAATATAACATCCAGGAAAACCTAGTAAATCTCAATGAGAATGATGCTCCAATCCAGGCTACATGCTCTATCATGCCCCCCCCCCCCAGGACAAGGGCTCCCTTCCATTTCCTTAATATGAAATGACTGCAACAGGGGCTCTGGTATGCCCAAAGTAGAGCTCCCAGGCAGTTTCCTTGACTCTCTTGCCTCTTCCTGCCTCTCGTTCTCAGAGTCACTCTTGCACTAGGAGTAGGCTTTGAAAGACAAGTAGCCTTCATCTAGGTGTAATCTGTAATAGGGAAAAGAGCTTCCAGCTTTCTTGACATTTCTTGCCTGGATTGTAGATCTTTTCTATGAACTGAGCTCATGGAAGGAGGAGCATAGGCCCTTTCTGAAGGACTGCCTCATGGATTACACTAGAGGGAAGATTTCAGGCTGGAAGCAAATGACCTTGGTCTTTGGTTTAAATGCATACAAATCAACAGTTTCAATAAAGGAAATATGCAATTATGAAGCCACTATACCTCTTTTTTAATCACTTAAAAAGTAGTCATATCAAACATCATCTATATAGCAATACTGTTATACTGTAACATATAGAAATGTAATATACAACAACATGCAGAAGAGTTAAAGATGAGTAAAGCTAGATCTTAGTGAGCTTATGGGCAGCAGAGGCTGATGTGACTCCCTAGGATGGAAACAGCCGTGGTGAGTACCATGGTGGATTTATCCAATTGAGAGATACACATGCACACCTCTTCTGCTTTCTTTCTTTCCATAGAAAAAAGATGAGTTTTGACATCAAAACCTTCAAAATAAAATCAGTGAAAGGCATGAATGGAAGATGTAGAAGCAAAATATGATGACAAACAAGAATAATAAACAATGGTTATCATCTTTATCTGCTAGAGATATGAAATAACAAGGAGAGTGACCTATGGCTTCCCACCTATTTTGACTACAAAAGGGTTTAAAAAAATAGTAACAATAGCAAAGATGGTTGGCAATGTCAAATAACAGAAACTTAGCTCAGAACTGTTGGAAATGCAAAGTACTCAGCTCCAAGGGGAAGAGACTTGATAGATTCTTATACATGTCAATATGCTGTAAAATGATTCCAGAGCCAATTTCTGGATATTCATATCAGAAAGATGAAAGCTTATACCCATATAAGAACTTGTATGTTAATATTTATAAATGTTCTATTCATGATTGTTTGTATTGGTTTGAATGAGAACATTTCCTCCCCAAAGAGTCATACATTTGAATGTTTAATTAACAAAGAGTAGCACTGTTTGAGAAGGATTAGATGTGGCCTTGTTGGAATCAGTGTGTCCTTGATGGAGGAAGTATATCCATGGAAGTGGGGTTTGAGATTTCAAAAGCTCTACAACAGGTCCAGTTTCTCTCTGTCTTCTCCCTGAGGATTGGGATGTAAAGTTCTCAACAGCTTCTTTAGTGCCATGCCTGCCTACCTGCTGCCATGCTTCCCACCATAATAATGGACTAACTCTAAAACTGTAATCAAGCTTACCAAATAAATGCTTTCTTTTAAAAGAGTTGCCTTGGTCATGGTATCTATGGTGGTGAATAATAGTGACCTCCTTAGGTTCATATATTTGAATATTTAGGGAGTGACATTATTTGAAAGAATTAGGAGGTTATAGCCTTGTTGGAAGAAATGTGTCACTGGTGGTAGGCCTTGAGGTTTCAAAATCCCAAGATAGGCCCAATGGCTCTCTCTGCTTCCTACAAACCCGGAGGTAGAACTCTTGAGCTCCATAAGCTGCTTCTTGCTGCCCAACACAGGGTCAGATAACTTCACATGTTGAATACATCTCATATTTGTGATTAATTCCTGTGGGCACAGCCAGCCAGAGTGATTAATAAAGGTCAAGGCAAAATATAGAAATAGTGTACAAGTATTTTAGCAACAACTACCACAGGGGTACAACATACCTTCACTTAGTCACCCACGTCTGAAGTGTTCACTGATGTATGTACTAACATTCAGAGACCAGGTTTGCCCCTGGCAGTGCAAAAGACAGAAAGACATTCATGAGCTCCGAGTGAGGGTTAAGGCATTACAAGGCTCAGCACAAGAAGAGGTGAATTTTAAAATAAAAAACCTGGGACTACAAACACGGCTCTTGAGCATAAATGTCACAAAGCTTTTGGTCAGGTTCAAATTTGCTTTTGACATGTTCTTTCCCTTTTCTCTAGAGAATTTGGCTTCAAAGTGTTCTAATGGGCCTGTCTGCTGTGTGTGGGTCTACTTGGGCAGTTTGACATAGTGCAATAGACTAAAACTGGTACCAGACACTGAGTTCCTTGTATTTGATTTTGGAAGTGGATAATCTCATCCTGTTTCCTGGGCTCTGTGGCATGGAGGAGATAGAATCCTTCTCATTCTGACTGGGACCTACCTACTCTGACAATGTCCTCCCCATTCTTATGGATCCCTCTGCATTCTGATAGGATCCTTTCCACTCTAACTGGATCCTCTTCACTGTAAATAGTGTCCTCCCATGCTGACAGGGTCCTTCTCACTTTGACAGAATCCTCTCGACATTGACATAATTCTCCATATACTAACAGAATGTACATCATTCTTACAGGCTCTTCACTACATGACAGTCTTCTTTCCACTATTCTGAGAGAATTCTCTATATCCTATTTGATTCCTCCCCATCCTCATTAGGACTGTTTGTAGACTCACCCCTTTCTTTTTCTCTTTGGAGGTTTGAGGGAGTTAGTCCATGTTGGGCTGCCCTTCATCTACAAAGCATCTGTCTTCCTGGCCTGCATATCTTGTACATGATTGATGCAATTTGTCCCAAGCCACCCCACCCTGAAGGGAAAAAACTGGGAGGAAGTGATTTATGAATCTTTCAGAAGTTACAGATGGATATTATTAAGAAGCATGATTTTTCTTCTCTTTTGTCAAAAGGCTCCACATGGTACAGAGCTCCTAGTTTATTTTGGCATAATTAAGCCCTTTAAGTACTAACACAAAGATCAGCTCAGGACCTCCACCAACACAGAGGTTTACACAGGGAGGGTTCTAAGCAATTTTACCTGTTACATTTAGTAGAATTTCCCACATGATATCTTATTATGAGTTGTGTAAAATTCTATTTATTTTTAGATAAAAATTACAAGAATGCTTTTTCCTCTGGAGAAAAGATAGATGGTTAATGCCATTAAAGAGAAAGTTTGTGAGAGAAAGAAAAACATTTCTCTGTGGGTGGGAGTGTTGCACCAACACTTAGTCAAATGTAGACACAATAAAACATGTTCACTGCTCAGCCCTATGCCCTCTTAGCTGGAAGTGTCTGGCAAAACATCATGGGTGGAGACCTCTGCCTGGGCCACCAGGAGTCCATAGCCAACGAGTGCCGGAGAAATCTACCCTCCCAGGAGCTTGGAAAAGCCATGAGTAGGGTTAAGGGGAGCAACACCTCTCACCCAAACCTGCCCAGATCTGCCGGGATCCAGGGCCTGAGAACCCGGGAGCTGAAAACCTCTGAACCTTCTGGTTTCCATCTGTGGGTGGAGACCTCTTCCTGGGCCACCAGGAGTCCATAGCCAATGAGCACCGGAGAAAGCTACCCTCCCAGGAGCTTGGAAAAGCCATGAGTGGAGTTAAGGGAAGCAACACCTCTCACCCAGACCCACCCAGATCCAGTGAGATCCATGGCCTGAGAACCTGGGACCAGGAAACATCTGAACCTTCCAGTTTCATCTGTGGGTGGAGACCTCTGCCTGGGCCACCAGGGGTCTGTGCCTGGGGACCTCATTCTGAGCCACAAGGATCCAGGAGAGAGCGGGTATCCCAGGAGTGCTGACACACCTTTGAGCACAGGCAAAACCACCACTTCTGTTCATAGGCAGACCTATCAGAATTATACCTGACTTCTCACCAGAGACTATGAAAGCTGGAAGATCCTGGGCAGAACTCATACAGACCCTAAGAGAACACAACTGCCAACCCAGGCTGCTATACCCAGCAAAACTCTCAATTACCATAGATGGTAAAACCAAAATATTCCATGACAAAACCAAATTTACACAATATGTTTCCACAAATCCTGCCCTACAAAGGATAATAAACAGTAAACGTCAACTCAGCGAGGGAAACCACACTGGAGAAAACACAAGAAAGTAATCTTTCAACAAACTGAAAAGAAAATAGCCACACAAACCTAAAAGTTACATTGAAAATAACAGGAACCAACAGTCACTATTCCTTAATATCTCTGAACATCAATGGACTCAATTCCCCAATAAAAAGACATAGACTGAAAAACTGGAACCATAAAGAGGACCCAGCATTTTGCTGCATTCAGGAAACACACCTCTGGGATAAAGACAAACACTACCTCAGAGTAAAGGGCTGGAAAACAAGTTTCCAGGCAAATGGTCCCAAGAAACAGGCTGGAGTAGCCATTCTAGTATCGGATAAAATTGACTTTCGTCCAAAAGTCATCAAAAAAGATAAGGAAGGACACTTCATACTCATCAAAGGAAAAATCTACCAAGAAGAACTCTCGATTATAAACATCTATGCTCCAAATGCAAGAGCACCCACATTCATAAAAGAAACCTTACTAAAGCTCAAAGCTCACATTGCACCTCACACAATAATAGTAGGAGACTTCAACACTCCACTATCATCAATGGACAGATCTTGGAATCACAAACTAAACAGAGACACAGTGAAACTAACAGAAGTTATGACCAAATGGATTTAAAAGATATCTATAGAACATTTCATCCTAAAACAAAAGAATATACCGTCTTCTCAGCACATCATGGTACCTTCTCTAAAATTGTCACAAAACAAACCTCCACAGATACAAGAAGATTCAAATAATCCCATGCCTCCTATCAGATCACTACGGTTTAAGACTGGTCTTCAATGGCAACAATAACAACGGAAAGCCCACATACACATGGAAGCTGAACAATGCTCTCCTCAATGACAACTTGGTCAAGGAAGAAATAAGGAAAGAAATTAAAGACTTCCTTGAATTTAATGAAAATGAAAGTACAACATACCCAAACTTATGGGACACATTGAAAGCAGTGTTAAAAGGAAAACTCATAGCACTGAGTGCCTCCAAAAAGAAACTGGAGAGAGCATACACTAGCAGCTTAACAACACACCTGAAAGCCCTAGAACAAAAGTAAGCTAATACACCCAAGAGGAGTAGAAGGCAGGAAATAATCAAACTCAGTGCTGAAATCAACCAAGTAGAAACAAAAAGAACTATACAAAGAATCAACAAAACCAGGAGTTGTTTCTTTGAGAAAATCAACAAGATAGATAAACCCCTAGCCAGACTAACCAGAGGGCACAGAGACAGAATCCACATTAACAAAATTAGAAATGAAAAGGAAGACATAACAACAGATTCTGAGGATATTAAAAAAATCATCAGATCCTCCTACAAAAGCCTATACTCAACAAAACTGCAAAATTTGGATGAAATGGACAATTTTCTAGACAGATATCAAATACCAAAGTTAAATCAGGATCAGATAAACCATCTAAACAGTTCCATAATGCCTAAAGAAATAGAGGCACTCATTAAAAGTCTCCTAACCAAAAAAAGCCCAGGTCCAGATGGGTTCACTGCAGAATTCTATCAGACCTTCAAAGAAGACCTAATACCAATACTCTTCAATATATTCCACAAAATAGAAACAGAAGGAACACTACACAATTCCTTCTATGAGGCCACAATCACACTGATACCAAAACCTCACAAAGACCCAACAAAGAAAGAAAACTTCAGACCAATTTCCCTTATGAATATCGATGCAAAATATTCAATAAAATTCTC
>JAPYYD010003706.1:0-13839 GCA_028551405.1 Uromys caudimaculatus | reverse complement strand
TGGGAGGAACAACTAGAACATTCCAGACACCAAGAAAGAGGGAGGCTCCAAGGACCCAATGGAGATGACATTAGCCTAAATGCCCAGCAGCAGGGAGAATGAACCTGTAGAGTCCACCTCCAGTAGATAGACATGGCTACCAGTTGAGGGATGGGGCCTTCAAACCAACTTCAAAATTTTAACCCAGAATTGTTCTTGAGAAAAGGAAATACAGGGACAAAAACTGGAGCAGAGACTGAAGGAAAGGCCAACCATAGACAGCCCCGCCTTGGGATCCATCCCAGGCGCAGACACCAAATGCAGACACTATTGCTGATGCCAAGATGTGCTTGTAGACAGGAACCTGGCATGGCTGTCCTCTGAGAGGCTCTTCCAGCACCTGCTTGACACAGATGCAAATACTTAGAGCCAATCATTGGGCTGAGCCCGGGAACCCCAATGGATGAGTTAGTGGAAGGAACGAAGGGGCTGAAGGGGATTGTTTCTCCATAGGAAGAACAATAATATCAATCATTAAGACCCCTGAGGGTTCAGAGGGTCTCAAACACCAACAAATGAGTAAAATGGGCTGGTCCATGGTCTCTGCTACATATGTAGCACAAGACTGCCTCATCAGACCTCAGTGGGAGGGAATGCACTGTCCTATGAAGGACTGATGCCTCAGGTAGATGCTAGAGGGATGTGGTGGCAGTGGGTGGGGGAGCACCCTCTGAGAGCCAAAGTAGAAGGTTAGATGGTGGGAGTCTCATGACGGGGGAACCAGGATAGGAGCCAACATTTGAAATGTGAATACATGAAATAAGCAATAAAAATAGGATCTTTTTATTTGTACACATCAAAGTCGTCTGTCTGCTCTAAAGAAGGATTCATGAGAACAATCTGGAGCCCCTTTCTCTTCTCTTTTTGTAGAGCAACACAACAAGGTAAGAGATCCTTTCAAGCAAGCCTAGTTGTAGAAGCAAGAGCAGGTTATTACGATTTTACAAAGCAGTTAAGGAATATTTCACATGTATTTGTTACAGAATGTTTCACGGTTATATGGTGGGTCGCAGCTCAGATTCCCAAACAATTTGGTTACTACCCAGACAATAGGTTGCTCTGCAGAAACTTTGACAGCTTGGCCCCAGTATGGAAGACAACACTCATACATCTCATTGAACATGGAGGAGTTAAGCAGGTGCCTACACAAAACAGGAGGGTACTTGGCATAATCTCATAAAGAAAACAAAACTGTCCGCAAACCCTTTTGATCTACAGTGGTGTTCCATCTGTTCTTTATCCAAGATCAATAGTGGTACAAAATGTGTGAGTAACCAACTAATAACTGTTTTGATTTAAGGTCCACTCCCCAAGAAGGAACCTATACGCTGTTTGTGTTACCAAGAATCTGGGATTAGATATCCCAGGACCTAAGGGGCAGGGGGAAAACAAATAATACTGGTCTAAGCAAACAAATATTACTAATAAATGACTCCTCATATTGTTATGTCAATGCCTTTATCAGCAATCATCAAAGACACTTCCTCCTGCAGCAGATAGTAACAAACACAGGGACCCACAGCCATACATTACACAGAATGAGAGACCTTGGAGCACTCAGATCTATATGACATGTCTCCATCACATCCCTCCCTTCAGAGCTCAGGAAATGCTTCAAAAGAGGAGATAGAAAGAATTGAAGAGCCAAGATTTTCATGAATTCATCATTATTAATGCCTTAATAGTACTTCATTGTGTAAATGTACCACCATTTCTGTATCCATTTCTCTGTTGAAGGTCATCTGGGTTCTTTCCAACTTCTGTCTATTATAAATAAGGCTGCTATGAATATAGTGGAGTACATGTCCTTGTTATATGTTGGGGAATCTTTTTGGTATATGACTAGGAGTGGTATAGCTGGGTCCTCAGTTAGCAATATGTCCAATTTTCTGAGGAACCACCAGAATGATTTCAGGAGTGATTGTTCAAGATTGCAATCCCATCAACAATGGAGGAATGTTCCTGCTCCACATCCCTGCCAGCATCTGCTGTCACCTGAGTTTTTGATTTAAGCCATTCTGACTGGTGTGAGGTAGAATCTCATGGTTGTTTTGATTTTCATTTCCCTGATGACTAAGGATGTTGACCATTTCTTTAGGTGCCTTTCAGACATTCCATACTCCTCAGTTGAAAATTCTTTGTTTAACTCTGTACCCCATTTTAATACGGTTATTTGATTCTCTGAAGTCTAACGTCTTGTGTTCTTTGTATATATTGAATATTAATCCTCTATCAGATATAGGATTGGTAAATATCTTTTCCCAATCTGCTGATAGCCATTTTTTCTTCTTGACAGTGTCCATTTCCTTACAGAAGCTTTGCAATTGTATGAGGTCCCATTTGTCGATTTTTGATCTTAGAGCATAAGCCATTGGTGTTATGTTCAGGAAAATTTCCCCTGTGCCCATGTGTTCAAGGTTCTTCCCCAGTTTCTCCTCTATAAGCTACAGTGTATCTGGCTTTTTGTGGAGATCCTTGATCCACTTGGACGTGAGATTTGTAAAAGGATATAAGAATGAATTGATTTGTTATTTGCATCTTTCGAAATTCTTAGCCAAATGGATGGAACTAGAAAATATCATCCTGAGTGAGGTAATTCAATCGCAAAAGAACACACATGGTATGCACTCACTGATAAGTGGATATTAGCTTAAAAGCTCGGAATACTCAAGATACAATTCACAGACCACAAGAAGCTCAAGAAGAAGGAAGACCAAAGTGTGGTTGCTTCAATCCTTCTTAGTAAAGGGAGGAAAATACTCACAGGAGCAAATAGAGAGACAAAATGTAGAGAAGAGACAGAAGGAAAAGCCATCCAGAGTCTACCTGGGGATTTATCCCACATACAGTCACCAAACCCTGATATTATTGTGGATGCCAAGAAATTCTTGCTCAAAGGAACCTGATATAGGTGTCTTCCTGTAAGGCTCTGCCAGAGCCCTACAAATACAGAGGCAGATGCTCACAGTCAACCATTCGTCTGAGTTCAGGGTCCCCAATGGAGGAGATAGAGAAAGGACTGAAAAAGTTTCAGGGATTTGCAAAAGCATAGGAAGGACACAATACCAACCAACAAGACCCCTCAGAGCTCCCTGGGACTAAGCCACCAACCAAGGAGTACACATGGCTCCAGCTGTATATATAACAGAGGATGGACTTGTCAGGCATCCATGGGAGGAGAGGTCTTTGGTCCTATGAAGGCTCAATAGATGCCCCAGAGTAGGGGAATCAAGGGTGGGGAGACAGGAATGGGTGGGTTGGTGGGGAACACCCTCATAAAAGCAGGGGGAGGAGGAGGGGATAGAAGCTTTCAGGGAGGGGGGAAACCAAGAAAGGGGATAACATTTGAAATGTAAGTAAAGAAAATATCCAATTAAAAAAATCTTAAAAAATAAAAGAATGTAAGAACCAGAGGGGATGAAAAACAAAAAGAAAACATAGCCTTCTAAAACAACCGAGAAAAGCTCATATGAACTCACAGAGATGGAAGAAGTATGTCCAAGAATTTCAGGGGTTAAAACCACATCCTCTGTGTAAGCATCATGGCTTCTAGTTTAGTGTTTTTATGGGATTCTTGAAAATGTTAACTTGGTCTATGATTCTTCTGCCCTCTCTTGGGCTCATTTCCTTCTGTTGGTTTGTCTTGTCCAACTTCAAAGTTTTTATTTTATATTATTATTTTTATTATAAAAATTAAACAACAAAAGATATTTATGTGTGAATGAAGATTAAAATAGAAAAAAAGAAAGAAAATGCAAGAATAACTAAAGAAATAAACTAACATTATTCAACCAGTCAGCATATTTTTCATAGTGGGATGGTTTCAATTTCCCTACCATATTGTGATGTCTTGTGGAACAAGTGGTTCTCATGGGAAGGTGTAGTTTGTGGTTAGAGTTTATTTTTTTTTCCAGTTTCTTATGAATCTTATTTTATGTTATTTTTTGATACTTTATTTACATTTCCAATGTTTCCCCCTTTCCAGGTCTCCTCTTTGGAAACCACCTATCCCCTCCCCATACCCCACCTTTATGAGGGAATTCCACCTCACACCATCCTGCACACCCACTCCCATATTCCCACCTTGACATTCCCCTTTACTGGGGCCTCTCCTCCCCCTGATGGCCAACAAGGCCCTCCTCTGCCACATATGTGGTCCGAACCATGGGTCCTTTGATGTGTATTCTTTGGTTGGTGGTCCAGCCTCCAGGAGGACCAGGGGAGTCAGGCCAGTTGACACTGTTGCTCCCTCCATGGGGCTGCAGACTCCCTCAGCTCCTTCAGTCCCTTCTTGAACTCCTCCATCTGGGACCTCACTCTCAGTCCAGCTGTTACTGTAAAGTGAAACTTGGGTTTTCCAAACTTTTGGGCTAATATCCGCTTATCAGTGAGTACATACCATGTTCACTCTTTTGTGACTGAGTTACCTAGCTCAGGATGATATTTCCATCCATTTGCGTGCAAATTTCATGAAGTCATTGTTTTTAATAGCTGAGTAGTATTCCATTGTGTAGATGTACCACATTTTCTGTATCCATTCCTCTGATGAGGGACATCTGGGTTGTTTCCAGCTTCTGGCTATTATAAATATGGCTGCTATGAACACAGTGGAGCATGTGTCTTTATTACATGGTGGAGCATCTTCTGGGTATATGCCCAGGAGTGGTATAGCTGGGTCTTAATGTAGTATTATGTCCATTTTTCTGAGGGTCCACCAAACTGATTTCCAGAGTGGTTGTAGCAGCTTGCAATCCTACCAACAATGGAGGAGTATTCCTCTTTCTCCACATCCTCACCAGCATCTTCTGTCACCTTAGTTTTTGATCTTAGCCATTCTGACTGGTGTGAGGTGGAATCTCAGACTTGTTTTGATTTGCATTTCCCTGATGACTAAGGATGTTGAGCATTTCTTTAGGTGCTTCTCAGCCCTGCGAATTTCCTCAGTTGAGAATTCTCTGTTTAGCTCTGTTCCCCAATTTTTGATAGGGTTATTTGGTTTTTTGGAGTCTAACTTCTTGAGTTCTTTGTATATGTTGAATATTAGTCCTCTATCAGACATACAATTGGTAAAGATCTTTTCCCAATCTGTTGGTTGCAGTTATTTCCTATTGACAATGTCCTTTGCCTGACAGAAGTTTTGCAGTTTCATGAGGTCCCATTTGTCGATTCTTGATCTTAGAGCATAAGCCATTGGTGTTCTATTCAGGAATTTTCCCCTGTACCCATGTGTTCGAGGCTTTTCCCCACTTTCTCTTCTATTAGTTTCAGTGTATCTGGTTTTATGTGGAGTTCCTTGATCCACTTGGACTTGAGATTTGTGTAGGGAGATAAGAATGGATCAATTTGCATGCTTCTACATGTAGACCACCAGTTGAACCAGCACCATTTGTTGAAAATGCTGTCTTTTTTCGACTGGGTGATTTTAGCTCCTTTGTCAAAGATCAAATGACCGTAGGTGTGTGGGTCATTTCTGGGTCTTCTATTCTATTCCATTGATCTACCTGCCTGTCGCTGCACCAATACCATGCAGTTTTTATCACTACTGCTCTGTAGTACAGCTTGAGGTCAGGGATGCTGATTCCCCCAGAAGTTCCTTTGTTGTTGAGAATAGCTTTTGCTATCCTGGGTTTTTTGTTGTTTCAAATGAATTTGAGAATTGCTCTTTCTAAGTCTATGAAGAATTGAGTTGGAATTTTGATGGGGATTGCATTGAATCTGTAGATTGCTTTTGGCAGGATGGCCATTTTTACTATAATAATCCTGCCAATCCATGAGCACAGGAGAGCTTTCCATCTTCTGAGTTTTCTTTGATTTCTTTCTTCAGCGACTTGAAGTTCTTGTCGTACAGATCTTTCACTTGTTTTGTTGGAGTCACACCAAGAATGTTATATTGTTTGTGACAATTGTGAAGGGTGTTATTACCTTTATTTCTTTCTCAGCCTGTTTATCCTTCGAGCATAAGAAGGCTACTGATTTGTTTGAGTTAATTTTATACCCGATCAGTTTGCTGAAGTTGTTTATCAGCTGTAGCAGTTCTCTGGTGGAGGTTTTTGGGTCACTTAATTATACGATCATATCATCTGCAAAGAGTGATATTTTGATTTCTTCCTTTCCAATTTGTATCCCTTTGACCTCCTTTTGTTGTCTAATTGCTCTAGCTAGAACTTCAATTACTATATTGAATAGATAGGGAGAGAGAGGGCAACCTTGCCTAGTCCCTGATTTTAGTGGAATTGCTTCGAGTTTCTCTCCATTTAATTTGGTGTTGGCTACTGGTTTACTGTATATTTTTACTATGTTTACGTATGGGCCTTGAATTCCTGAACTTTCCAGGAGTTTTATCATGAAGGGATGTTGAATTTTGTCAAATGCTTTTTCAGCATCTAATGAAATGACCATGTGGTTTTTTTCTTTGAATTTGTTTCTGTAGTGGATTACATTGATGGATTTCCGGGTATTGAACCATCCCTGCATCCCTAGGATGAAGCCTACTTGATCAGGATGAATGATCATTTTGATGTGTTCTTGGATTCAGTTTGTGAGAATTTTATTGAGTATTTTTTCATCGATATTCGTAAGGGAAATTGGTCTGAAATTTTCTTTCTTTGTTGGGTCTTTGTGAGGTTTTGGTATCAGTGTAACTGTGGCCTCATAGAAGTAATTGGGTAGTGTTCCTTCTGTTTCTATTTTGTGGAATAGATTGAAAAGTATTGGCATTAGGCCTTCTTTGAAGGTCTGATAGAATTCTGCAGTGAACCCATGTGGTCCTGGGCTTTTTTTGTTTGGGAGTCTATTAATGACTGCTTCTGTTTCTTTAGGCATTATGCAACTATTTAGATGGTGTATCTGATCCTGACTTAACTTTGGTATTTGGTATCTATCTAGAAAATTGTCCATTTCATCCAGATTTTGCAGTTTTGTTGAGTATAGGCTTTTGTAGCAGGAGCTGATGATTTTATGAATTTCCTTTGAATCTGTTGTTATGTCTCCCTTTTCATTTCTAATTTTGTTAATTTGGATCCTGTCTCTGAGCCCTCTGGTTAGTCTGGCTAAGGGTTTATGTATCTTGTTGATTTTCTCAAAGAATCAACTCTTGGTTTTGTTGATCCTTTGTATAGTTCTTTTTGTTTCTACTTGGTTGATTTCAGCCCTGAGTTTGATTATTTCCTGCCTCCTACTCCTCTTGGGTGCATTAGCGTCTTTTTGTTCTAGAGCATTCAAGTGTGCTGTTAAGCTGCTAGTGTATGCTCTCTCAAGTTTGATTTTGGAGGCCCTCAAAGCTATGAGTTTTCCTCTCAACACTGCTTTCATTGTGTCCCATATTTTGGGTATGTTGTACTTTCATTTTCATTAAATTCTAGGAAGTCTTTAATTTCTTTCTTTATTTCTTCCTTGACCAAGTTATCATAGAGTAGGGCATTGTTCAGCTTCTATGTGTATGTAGTTTTTCTGTTGTTATTGTGGCCATTGAAGACCAGCCTTAATCTGTAATGATCTGAGAGGAGGCATGGGATTATTTCAATCTTCTTGAATCTTTTGTGGTTTGTTTTGTGACCAATTATATGATCAGTTTTGGAGATGGTACCGTGAGGTGCTGAGAAGAAGGTATATCTTTTTGATTTAGGATGAAATGTTCTATAGATAGCTGTTAAATCTATTTGGTTCATAACATCTGTTAGTTTCACTGTGTCTCTGTTTAGTTTGTGTTTCCAAGTTCTGTCCATTGTTGATAATGGGGTGTTGAAGTTGCCTACTATTATTGTGTGAGGCACAATGTGTGCTTTGAGCTTTATTAAAGTTTCTTTTATGAATGTGCGTGTCATTGCATTTGGAGCATAGATGTTCAGGATTGAGAGTTCTTCTTGGTAGATTTTTCCTTTGATGAGTATGAAGTGTCCTTCTTTATCTTTTTTGATGACTTTTGGATGAAAGTCGATTTTATCCGATATTAGAATGGCTACTCCAGCCTGTTTCTTGGGGCAACATACCTGGAAAATTGTTTTCCAGCCCTTTACTCTGAGGTAGTGTTTGTCTTTATCATGGAGATGTGTTTCTTGAATGCAGCAAAATGCTGGGTCCTCTTTATGGATCCAGTCTGACAGTCTATGTCTTTTTATTGGGGAATTAAATCCATTGATGTTAAGAGATATTAAGGAATAGTGATTGTTGGTTCCTGTTATTTTTGATGTTATTTTTACTTTTATGTGGCTGTCTTCTTTAGATTTTGTTGAAAGAGTACTTTCTTGCTTTTTCTAGGGTGTAGTTTCCCTCTTTGAGATGAAGTTTACCATCCATTATCCTTTGTAGGGCGTGGTTTGTAGAAACGTATTGTGTAAATTTGGTTTTGTCATAGAATATTTTGGTTTCACCATCTATGGTAATTGAGAGTTTTGCTGGGTATAGCAGACTGGGTTGGCAGTTGTGTTCTCTTAGGTTCTGTATGAGTTCTAAACATGATTTTCTGACTTTCATAGTCTCTGATGAGAAGTCAGGTGTAATAGGTCTGCCTTTATATGTTACTTGACCATTTTCCCTTACTGCTCTTAATATTCTTTCCTTGTTTTGTGTATTTGGTGTTTTTACTATAATGTGACAGGACAAATTTCTTTTCTGGTCCAATCTGTTTAGAATTCTGTAAGCTTCTTGTATATTTATGTTCATTTCTTTCTTTAGGTTTGGGAAGTTTTCTTCTATAATTTTGTTGAAGATATTTACTGGTCCTTTAAGTTGGGATTCTTCACTCTCTTCTCTACCTATTATCTGTAGGTTCTGTCTTCTCATTTTGTCCTGGATTTCATGGATGTTTTGGGTTAGAAGCTTTTGCATTTTGCATTTTCTTTTACTGATGTGTCCATGTTATCTATGGTATCTTCTGCTCCTGAGATTCTCCCTTCTATCTCTTGTATTCTGTAGGTGATGCTTACATCAATGACTCCTGCACTCTTTCCTAGGTTTTCTAACTCCAGGGTTGTCTCCCTTTGTGATTTCTTTATTGTTTCTACTTCTATTTTTAGCTCCTGGATAGTTTTGTGTATTTCTTTTGTCTGTTTGATTGTGTTTTCCTATAATTCTGCCTGTTTGATTGAGTTTTCCTGTAATTCTTGAATGGATTTTTGTATTTCCTCTTTAAGGGCTTCTAGTTGTTTATCTCTTTTCTCTTGTTTTTCTTTAAGGGTGTTAATTTCTTTCTTAAAGTCTTCTATCATCGACATGAGAAATGATTTTAAATCTGAATCTTGCTTTTCTGGTGTGCTGGGGTATCCAGGGCTTGCTGTGTTGGGAGAGCTGGGTTCTGATGATGCAAAGTAGCCTTGGTTTCTGTTCGTTATGTTCTTACCCTTGCCTTTTGCCATCTTGTTGATTCTGAAGTTAGCTGGTCTTACTCTGTCTGGCTGTGACTTGCCCCTCCTGCAGGCCTCTGTGTCAATACTCCTTGAAGACCAGCTCTCTATGAGAGGTACTTTGGCCTGGAGAGCGAAGGCACAGGGTCTGCTCTGGGGTGCAGACAGAAACCAGAAGGATTCTCTCCCTAGCTGTCCCTTGGCTCCTATGTCCTGATGGCTCTGCAAGGGTCCCTCTTGATCCAGTGAGTTTGACCAGAAGCGGTGGCCCTGCCTGTGCTCAAAGGTGTGTCAGCACTCCTGGAATACCAGCTCTCCTCTGGAGCCCTGTGGCCCAGGCTGAGTTCTCCAGGCACAGATGGAAACCGGAAAGTTCCTGTTCCCGACTTTACCTCAGTCCTTGTGACCCGATGGTTTCGAGCGGGTCCTGGTGGGCAGTGGTGCTCGCCTTAACACCACTCACAGGTTCTCCACACTCCTGGGAGAGTAGCCTTCTCCTGGCGCTCCTTGGCTATGGACCCCTGGTGGCCCAGACAGAGGTCTCCACCCACAGATGGAAACCAGAACATTCAGAGGTTTCCTGTCAATAAGATTTCCTCAGGCCCCATATCCCTCCAGTTCTGGGCGGGTCTTGGTGAGTGGTGGTGCTTGCCCTAGCCCCACTCATGGCTTTTCCACTTTCCTGGGAGGGTATCTTTCTCCTGGTGCTCCTTGGTTATGAACCCCTGGTCTCCACCCCGTGGTTCCAGTTTCAATCCAGAAGATAGGAGTGATGCTTGCCCAGCTTCCAAGAGAATGAAAACAAATGAATTGCTGTGAGTTGCTGCTCAATCTCCAGCAGGTGTCAGTTTGTCCTCTTGTTTGCCCAGCCCCCTCAAACTTTTTTTTGAATGTTTCTACCCATTCTTGTTTTGAGTGTGCTGGAAGTCATGAGTCTGCCCCTTGCTTCAGTTTCTAAGACTGAAGAACAGGTGTGACTCCTCGTGTGTCCATGCCCTTTTCCTTGTCTGTGACCATGCCTGTGTTTAGGATTTGCTGGTTTTACCTTTTATGCTAGAAAATTTCTCTTACCAGGTCCCTGCATGCATCTGCAGGAGTCCAGTTCAACAGCTTCCACAAGTTTCTAGGCATCAATTCCATTTATTAAGTGTGAGTCCTTTTGGAGCACCCAGTCCTAAATGGGTTGCCATTCTCAAACCTGTTCCCTTTGAAGCTCAGAGGTTTATGCAGGCAAAAGTACAAAGTATGAGAGAGCCAAAGGTGAGGGATGATTCCACATAAAAACTATGTTTTCCAGATACAGCAGGACTGGTGCCCACACACGTGAAATCAAAGAGACTGTGGCAACATGCAAAAAACCAATACATGTTCAAGCCAAATAGGCCCCAGCACTGAGAGACAGAAGCAGACACTCATTCCTACTGTCTAATTCAGACGCCATTTGCAATTGACGCCTTTAGGCAAAGGGAAAATCAGTTTTCTCCAATGGAGCAGCTTAAACCACAGAGCTCTGTAAGGATACAGGTGGTGCTTGTCTGCTATGTGACCTTCTGATAGGCAGCACATCTAGACATGAGGCTGAGTACAGCTCTTGTTTGTCTGCTGGGTTTCTGTCCTAGTGTCCCAGGCCCTGAAGTGGGATGTGCTGACTAGCAGCTCTATCTGGACAGCCTTCCTGGAAATCCTGCCAAAGGGGAAGGTCTTCTGAACAGATGATGCCCAAGGTCTGTCTGATTGTTTCTATTATGAGACAGAAGGAGAATTCAGATTCATATCCCATTACTTTTTTCTGATACATGTTACTCACTATATTACACTATAGACTCTAGTCCTTTGAGATCACTCAGGGCAAGAACACTAAACAACCCTAAACAGCTGTATAATGAGGACTACTATCTGTCTTTCCACCTAACAAAGCTTTGAAAAGAGCCTGGAAATGTCCTGGCATAAGGTGATGGCAGAGTGTTTGCCTGGCTTGTACAGGTCCTGGATCCTATCCCTAGTGCCGAAAACACAAAATGGAACCAAAAGAAACTTACTGTCTGAAAAGTTATTCAACTTTTTTTTGTTCTGCTTTGAGTAGTATCCATTATAAAGAACAAAAGTTGCATTTTTTGTAGGTGATAAAGTAAATGAACATCCAATCATGTGGTAAGAACAAAGATGTGCAAGGACAAAGATGGAGCAGAGACAGAGGGAACGGCTGACCAATGACTGCCCCACATTGAGACCCATCCCATGGGCAAGAACCAATCCCTGACAATATTAATGACAGTCCTTTATGATTGCAGACAGGAACCAATCATAACTGTTCTCTGAGAGGCTCCATCCAGCTGCTAATGGAAAGAGATTCAGAGACAGAGACTCATAGCAAAACATTAGATGGATCTCTGAGAATCATAATGAAGAGTTAGGAGAAAGACTGAGGGACCCAAAGAGTATCCACAGGAAGACCAACAGTACCAACTAACCTGTATCTTTGGAGTTCCCAGAGACTGAATCACCAACCAGAGGGCACATTGGCTGGACCTAAGCTCCCTGCACATATGTATCATATGAGCCTCTTGGTCTTCAACAATTGAAGCAGGAGCTGTCCCTGAGTCTGTTGCCTTTCTGCCTATGTGTAGATCCTGAGCCCCTAATGTATAACTTTTTCGGCTTAGTGGGAAATTATGTGCATAGTCTCACAGTGAAGTCAGGGAACTTCTGGGGTGTGTGACATGCAAAGGTGGCTTTCCCTTCTCAAAGAAAAAGGGGAAGGTGGAATGGGGAGAGGACTTACATGAGAGGGAACTGAGAGGAGATGAGGGGTTGATATTGGGTTGTAAAGGTAATAATTAAATACAATAAAAATCATTTTAAATACTCATGTAATATAAACTTATATATACTATTATACTATATACTTATTAGTATTATACTATATACTTATGTCGTGTATACTTATATACTATTTAGCATTAATATCAGAATTAATATCTTCCATTTATATAAAAATGCTTAGAGTTCTTTTAGGCAGCTAACAGAGATGGTATGCTCTGACACCTTTCTTAACGTCCTGCATGTGAACCCACTGAAAGGGATGATGGAAATCCCCCAGTGAGTGGCACAATGCCTTCAAGTCATTATGCAACACCCAAACTAAGTCTGCACCTGTGCATGTGTATAGTGGGCCTGCATTAAACAGAACCTCAAAGAAGACAAGAGCTGATCTATCACCATTGGTTTATCCCCAGAAAATTTCCCCATCCCTCCATAGCAATGCACTTTGGTTAATGTTTGTTAATGAATAAAAATTTCCGGTATTTATCAGATCTTACAATTCTATATGTATTTCAAGTAGACATATGAAAAAGAGGCTACGTATACACACACACACACACACACACACACACACACACACACACACACACACACACAATTTCTCACTTGGTAGCACTTGTATCCTTTCATTCCCCTTTCTAAACTAGTTCTTCAGCACAATATGGTTCCACATGTTCACGTTTAACTTTTCAGGATATTGTAGTGACTCCACTTTATAAAATTACAACTACATATGTAGAACTAAGATGAAAAAGGAGGAAAGAAAACTTGTTGTTTTGGCCTATATGGGACTTGGTGTCCTTGTTCAATATAATGCTTTCTAATTCCATCAACTTACTTGCATTTCTTTCCTTTCTATTGTGTCTTATCTTTGTAAATTGCTCTCTGAAGTCCAGTATTTTCTATATAGAGTTCATTTGATGGGTGTAAATTCTCTTCACTGCTTATACAATGGAAAATTTTGGCTTTCTCCTTCAACTATGGCAGATAGTTTTGTTGGGTATAACAATCTAGGTTGGCATTCATGGTTCCTTTTTAAAAAAACTTTATACTTCTCTCATACAATACATTCTGACACAGCTTCACCTCCCTCTCCTCCTCCCAGTATCCCCTCCTACCTCCCTTCTTCTCCAGATACACCCCCTGCTGCATATCTCCTAAAAGCAGGCCTCTCAGGGACATCATCTCAATACAACACACCAAGATACAATAAAACTGGGTATAAACAATCATATCAACCCTGAAAAAGGCAACCATGTATACAGAAAGAGAACCAGAGATCAGGCAACAGAATCAGAGACAACCCCTCCCATTGTCAAGAGTCCCACAAAAAACCCAACATTCATAGTACATATATCGAGGATGTAGCACTCATGTTCTGTGATTGATGCTTCAGACTGTGTGGATCCTAGTGTACCCTGCTTAGTTGTTTCCACATTGATGTCCTCAACTTCCAAAGGGGGAGACCTAATGGAGACTTCTTACCTGTGCTCCCATTCTCCTAATCCCTCCCTTATCCTCACTCCCATTCTTCTCTGAAAGAGTGGGCCCCATGGTCCTTCAAGTCTTTGCTAGGCTAGGCACATCTTTTCTCACTGAGGCCAGTCAAGGCAGACCAGCTAGAGGAAAATATCCA
>JAPYYD010003705.1:0-13839 GCA_028551405.1 Uromys caudimaculatus | reverse complement strand
AACTCTGGTTTCAATAATCATAACCAATGAATCATGAGGCTTTGCTATTCCTATAACACTAAACCTTCTTGATACTTCTTTACTACAGGTGAATTTGATTGAAGAGAATCACAGTGATCAATAAAAGAAGAGTTTATTTTTCTTGGTTTTGCAGACTGTTCTTGGCTGGAACTCCCTCCCTTCATTATTCTTCTGGAAACAAACCCCATAGCCATGATTGGAAACATTGCTGTCATTCTGCTGTCCACATTAGACCCATGTCTCCAGAGATCCAGGTATTTCTTCCTCACCAACTCTCCTTTCTGACCATGTGCCTCAAGTATTGTGCCTCAGATGCTAACTGACCTAACAGGCTCCACAAAGACCATCAGCTTCATGAGATATGTAGTTCAGCTTTTACACACAATTGGGGGTACAGAGGGTATCCTCCTGGTTTTCATGTCCTTTGCCCACTATGCAGACATCTGCAGACTTCTGCTCTACACCATTGTTGAAGGACAGCTCTGGAGTTCTGGTTTGCTCTTGATGGTAGCTGAGCATCAGTGGGGGCAAGATTTGTTCTTGTGATGGATTAAGATTTTTTTTTTATTAATACTAATGTTTACCTATCTTGAATTTAAGTTACTGTGAAGCCAGAAGCTACAAGCCTCTGGTCAAATTAACACCGGTGTCTTAACAGCTTAGTATGTGTAAAGGGTTAATTTCCAGGGCACCTTTCTCTCTTGCCCAAAAAGCCTTGCCCTTAGCTTGCCAGGAGCTAGGGAGCAATACACTTTTATTGTTCCAGAAGAAGACAGTCATGCTTGCATAAAGAAAAATTTTACACATGCAAATATGCATAAAAACATATTTTCATACATCTACATTCATACTTATTTGTTGGACCTAACAATTTATCTAATCAACTTACGTACTTACACACATACATCCATACATATATAAGCAATAGAGCAAAAGTCCGAACACCAGTACAGAAAGAACTCATTCATTCTGAATGAAAAATGAGCTCCAGTCTTTATTGCATAGAGAAAGGAAAAGTTTCTACCTTTTATTGCTAAATTAATTAAACCCATGTCTGTAAGAAAAAATGCTTTGTCCTTTTTAGTATGACCAAGCCTGCCTTGCTGTTAAGAAAAGATCTTTTCTGTCGTATGGTAAGGAGAAGCCTACCTGCTCTTTCTGCTTTCTTTGCAGCTTCTTCTTTGTCCCTCTATCTCTCCATTTTGCATATTGCTCTCTTCTTCCGCTCCTGCCCTAATGTTCTCTTTATTTTTAAGGGAAAGGAAAAGGGGGAAAATCTATCAGACTATATTCTCTTTTAATTTCTAAATTACTCACATAATTCTAAGTTATTCTACTCTGCTGTCCTTCTCCTTACTCCTCCTAATCTTGCTCTCTCCTACTTATCTTGCTTTCTCCTCCTACTCTGATGTCATGCCATTTGATGTAATCATTCATAGCTTTTGTACCTTTTCTAGGGGAATAGATCACATGGTTTTTCCAAGTATCATTTTTTTCAAAAGTTCAAATATAAATTCAAAGCATAAATTGTATAACAAGTTTACAACACAGATGTTTTACATATATATCCATTAAGATTAATTATCTGGCTAAACAATAGTTTTCTGTCATTGGCTCCATAAGTTCAGGGAGTGTTAAAGATGATAATTTTTTGTATCTCAGTTGGCACTGAAATGTTGTATAGATAAACCCAGTCAATATTTTATCTTCTGTCTATGCCCCTTACAATAAATTATTACTTCCCTTTTATGACCTTTGGTTAATTGTTTAACAACCTCATGGTATGTGTTCTAAGTAGTAAATGCCTGATATCTATTTCAGAAGCAATTAACTCTTGACACTTGAAGAATTGCAGAGTTCTAATTGCGGTTTTCATTTCAGAGAGGGCTTTAATAGCACTCCTATTATAAAGGACTTAATAATTCCTAGTATAATTTTAGGAATTGTTATAGGATCCTTACTAAGAATTAAGAAATCATCTGTTTGGTTGTTCAGCATCACTACAAGGCAGTAGCACATCATTGTTGATCTGCAGAAATCTGCCCAATAGAGTGGGCTAATGCCCAGGGATTATTACATTAATTTAATAATGACAGGAGATGCATATCAGCTAAAAGAAGCAATCCTGAGATGAAGTCTCCTTGGGACTTTACTTCAAAGAGCTCATCCATCACAGACCATACCAAAACAGTGGGCCACCTCCATGAAGGCCTCCTGCTAGCCATGGGCCACCTCCATAAAGGCCTCCTGCTAGCCATGGGCCACCTCCATGAAGGCCTCCTACTAGCCACGGGCCACCTTCATGAAGGCCTCCTGCTAGCCACGGGCCACCTCCATAAAGGCTGCCTGCTAGCCATGGGCCACTTCCATGAAGGCCTCCTGCTAGCCATAGCCTATTCTAGATGGCTCCTGACACACTCTTCTCATGAATGGACATAACTGCCTCCTGTTAGCATCCACTGTCTGGCTGAAAGCAATTTCCTATGCTGTCTCAGAACCCACTGCGACATTGCAGTTGCCAGTGTATGGCCACAATAAACTGAACCACTTGTTGTGCTATTTTCCAGTTCTAATAAAACCTAAATGTGTTAAAAAAGAAATGAATGAGTTTGCTTTCTCTGAGTTAAACATTTTTCTTTTAGCTGTTCCTCTGTGTTTAATTCATGCTTCCTTTGCTAGTATTGAACATGCTGTATTTTAAATAAAATCTTCAGAGCAAAGGAAAAAGAATTTTGGGACATGTTCCTCTCATCTCACTGTAGTTCTCTTGTTCTATAGTCCAGCCATTAGTATGTATCTCAACGTACAATGCCCATTGTCCAAGTTTATGTCTCTCTTCTATGGAGTAATGATTCCTACTCTCAACTCCTTTATCTATACCTGAGATATAAGGACATAAAGGGGGAATTAGGTAATCTACTCAGCAATATTTTTATTTAAAAGTAAAAGCATAGAAAATAGTTAACAAGTTAGTGTCTTTTCCTCTAACTCATTCACTGTACAAAGCTCATCTTTCTTTCTTTCTTTCTTTGCTTCTTTCTTTCTTTCTCTCTTTCTTTTTTTTTTACATGTTCTTGTAAAACATTTCTTGTTACTTGTGTTTCTTATAATCATGCTAGGCAATGATTAATATTGATGCTATTAACCAATCTGGATGCTCTGCTTAGAAAAGAAATGTTAAAATACTTTTTATTAGAATACATTCAGAAATGCTTTAAATGCATTTAAAGCAATCATTTATTTTATAATACAATTATATTGTTTCAACTTAATTGCCATGAAAACCATATTATAGGCATTCCTCAATGACTTTTAAATGTGTCATGTGTGAAGTAAATCTTTAAATTTTCCAATTGACTATGGGAAGGCTGGATATACAGTTTGAAGCAGTGTCTGCTTTTAATAAACTATTTTTCAAGTTCATAGACTTTATGTGGATAGTTATAAAATGCATTGCTAATTTTTCTTAAAGATAATACACATGTATTCTATATGAGGAATTTATCAATAAATACCAAAAGGAATAAGATAAAAGATAAAAAGCAATTATTTTCATAAACATTTATTTTAAATATCTTGATCAGTTAATTAGGAAAAAAGTAATACATAATTACAGCCTGGAGCCATTTCTATGTGTATTATTGTAGCCAGATGGAATGTCTTTTAAAAGTTTGAAAGAGCTGGTAATTTATGATTTGGACTGAGATAAAATTTGTTTTTTTTCCCTACAATATGAGCTTTTGTAAATATGTAATTTTTATGTAAGAATGGTCAAAGTCTACATCATGAACAATTTAAATAACTATGGCAGTTCTAGAGTAACTGAGAATTTATTTTTTATCATGAAATAAGGTACACTTCATTATAACAAATTGATGGCTTACATAATTATGTGATATTGAGATAATTTATAAATAATTAAATAAGGTGTATAGTAATGAGCTAGACAATAAAGAAAAAAGCAAGTAGCGTCAGATTCCTTGGACCTGGTATAACAAATTTTTTCACCATACAGAATTGGCTGCAGTAAACTAAACTTAGATTCTCTGGAAGAGCAGCAAGTGTTTTCAACTGCTAAGCCATCTCTTTAACTTTCATTTCTTGTGAATTGTGTGTTAGGTAGCCACACTGCTGTAGACGAAGGAAAAAGTGAGCATAGAGCCCAAGGTTGGGAACCTTTCAGGAAATCAGGGTTTTTTTTTTTTTTTTGAAAATGAGACAAAGTATTTTTTAAAAATTCCATATTAACCCCAAAGAATGCTACAAACAAGCCAGAGGAGACAAAACAAATAGAAGGGATAAAATAAAAATAAGTATCAAGTTAATTTAAATCCCATTGTATGTCTAATTACATTAAATGTAAATGGCCTAAACAATATTCGTGTGTGTGTGTGTGTGTGTGTGTGTGTGTGTGTGTGTGTGTGTGTGTGTGATTCTCTTTAATATGGGGCCTCACAGGCTGGCTTTGAACTCATGATTCTGCTGCCTCCCCCTCCTGTGGGCTGGAATTACAGGCATGCACCACCATGCCTAACTTAACACTTTAACATATTTAATTCTCCCACTTACTCATCACGTAAGGGTTAACATGTACAGAGCATATTTAAATGCTCAAAGGATTGGAGCAAGCTGTGTCAATCAAAATTTCTTCACCTGGAACTAGAGCTTGGATCTTTAGCTGCAGACTTATTTTGAAATTGATAGTTAAAGCCCTTCACAATCAAAGGATACACGTTTTATACAAAGCAGGGAACATCGAGATATTTTCAGTTGTGGAATTACAGTCAGCCTTTATTTCAGCTTGTAACACTGAGTAGGGCTTCTGGTGAGTATTTCATAATTCTCTAGCCTCCCCTTCCTCATAGGTGAGCCACTGGCTACACCTTAACGTGTTCAGCTTTCTTCTGTGTTCCAGACAGCGCTAGCTGCTTTCTCTTGTAAGTTCATGTCAAACCTGACGAATAATGGAACCAAATGTACTCTCTCATCTGGCCAATGTCTGGTTCCCAAATGTCATAATCACCATGGCCCCCACATGCTTAGCAGACCTCCATCTTATGTTAGCCCCTCACATCAGTTAGTGAGAAAACAGGAAACAGGAGACAGTATCTCTACAGATTCCATCTCCCTTTTGCTGGGTCCTGGGAGCCTCTCACTTCCCTGGAGTCTGAGATGTTCTAGTGGCTACCACTAGGTCCCCATCCCCAACTGCTTCATATTTCTATTCAGCTTCCTAACCTTCTCTACTTCTCTCCTGTCCCTTCCCATACATGATCCCGCCCACTTTTTACCTCCCCCTCCTCTCTCCCTCCTAGGTCTCTTCCTCCCTCTACCTCCTGTGATTATTTTGTACCCCCTTCCTTATAGGAGTGACAAATCCACACTTTGGTCTTCCTTCTTCTTAAGTTCTATATGGCGTGAGGGTTGTATTATGGATATTCTTAGCTTTTGGGCTAATAGCCATTTATCATGAGTATATACCATGTGTGTACTTTTATGTCTGGGATACCTTGCTCAGGATGATATTTTCTAGTTCCATAAACTTGCTTGCAAATTTCATGAAGTCAATTTTTAAATAATTGATTGTGCTCTTATGCTGTCCTTTAGCCATCAGGTCATCCCTGGATGTTCCTGACATAGCAGCTATTGGGATGCGGTTTAAGCTTTATGTTCCTGGTACATCAGGCTTTGGGCTTGACAATAGAACTTGGAGACCAGGGCAAGTCTCACAGCAGCAGGGTGTACCAAGGTGACAGAGCAGATAGGGGATTTGGGGGAAAGGTGTGTAGAGAGGTGGTGGGAAAATGAAGCTGGAGGGAGTAGACAGCATGCCACTCTGAACAGATGTGCCCCAGATGACTCAACCAGCAGGGAAACATGTGCAGGGAAGCAATCTAAATTGTGTGTTTCTGGTTCAAAAGTTCAGATTAAGTGGGCAGGGGGGACCAGGACTAGGGAGCTACAGCCAGGAACAGCAGTCTGCTCAGAACAGCTGTAAGTGACCCAGAGGATTTCTTTTTCTTTTCTTTTCTTTTTTCAATTAATCATTTTATTCATTTGTATTTCAAATGAAATCCTTGATCACAATTGCCCACCTACAACCCCCATCCCACTTCCCCTCCCATTTGCATCTATGAAGATGCTCCTCCACTAACTCACCCAATCCCACCTCACTTCTCTAGCATCCCCCTCTGCTGGGGCTTCAAGCCTCCACAGGACCAAGGGTCTCCCCTCCCACTGATGTTAGATAAGGCCAATACACACACACACACACACACACACACATATAGTCATGGATCCCTCCATGTGTATTATTTGGTTGGTGGTGTAGTCTCTGGTCTCTGGGAGCTCTGGGTAGTCCAGTTAATTGATGTTTTTCTTCCCATGGGGTTGCAATCCCCTTCAGCTCCTTCGGTCCTTTCCCTAGCTCTTCCATTGGGGTCTCTGGGCTCAGTCCAATGGTTGGCTGTGAGTATCTGCATATGTATTGGTCAGGTGCTGGCAGAACCTCTCAGGGAATATCTGTACCAGGCTCTTGTCAGCAAGCGTTTCCTACCATCAGCAATAGTGTGGGAGTTTGGAGTCTGCAGGTGGGATGGATCCCTAGGCTAGGCAGTCTCTGGATGGCCTTTCCTTCAGTTTCTGTTCCATTTTTTTCATCACTGTCTTTCCTTTGTACAGGAATATTTCTGGGTTAACAATTTTGAGAAGCTTGAGTGGCCCCATCCCTCAACTGAGGGCCGTGCCTATCTACTGGAGGTGGACTCTACAAGTTCTCTCTCCCCTTTGTAGGGAATTTTGGCTAAAGTCATCCCTGTTAGGTCCTGGTAGCCTCTTGCTTTCCTGGAGTCTGGGATGCTCTAGTGGCTGCCCCCAGTCCCCTATCCACACTGCTACATATTTCTATTCAATTTCCTCACCAGCTACACTTCTTTTCTGTGCCTACTAATACCTAATACCTCATCCTGCCCCTGTTTCTTCCACCCCACACCTATCTCTCTCCCTGGTCCCTCCTTCCACCTACATTCTATGAATATCTTGTTCCCCCTGCTATGTAGGATTGAAGGACCTCAAAGACATTTACTAAACAATAGCATTCCTATTGGTCATGGATTATATGTATGACTAAATTATCTATAAGTGGTATTCATATGCAGAGGGAACTTTAAACCACATCTTGGTGGTCAGTTAGATTAACCAGCAAAAGTTTTATTTGAATTAAATTTTGAAAGTTAATATGCTGAATCTAATAAAAGAGAAAGTAGGAAAGAGGCTCAAACACATTGGCATAGGGGAAATTTTCCTGAACAGAATATCAATGGTTCATTCTCTAAGATCAACAATTGGCAAATGGGACCTCACAAAATTAAAAAGCTTCTCTAAGGCAAAGGACACTGTCAATAGGACAAAACAGCAACCCAAAGATTAGAAAAAGATCTTTATCAACCCTATATCCAATAATGGGCTAATATCCAAAATATAATAAGAACTCAAGAAGGTAGACTCCAGAGAAACAAATAACCCTAATCAAAAAAAAAAAAAAAAAAAAAAAAAAAAAAGAGGACATAGAGATAAACAAAAAATTCTCAACTGAGGAATCTTGAATTCCTGAGAAGCACTTAAAGAAATGTTCAACATCCTTAGTCATCAGGGTAATGCAAATCAAAATGAACCTGAGATTCTACCCCGCAACAATCGGAACAGCTAAGATCAAAATCACAGATGACAGCAGATACTGGAAAGGATGTGAAGAAAGAAGAACACTCCTTCACTGCTAGAGGGACTGCAAGTTAGAAAAACTACTATGGAAATCATTCTGGTGGTTCTCAGAAAATTGGAAATAGTTCTACCTGAAGACCCTGCTATATACCACTACTGGACATATACCCCAAAAATGCCCCACCATATAACAAGGACACATGCTCCACTATGTTCATAACAGCCTTATTTATAATAGCCAGAAGGTGGAAACAACCCAGATGTCCCTCAACAGAGGAATAGATACAGAAAATGTGGTACACTTACACAACGGAGTACTACATGGTTATTAAAAACAATGACTTCATGAAATTCACAGGCAAATGAATGTAACTAGAAAATATCATCCTGAGCAAGGTGACCCAGACACAAAAGAACACACTTGGTATGTGCTCATTGATAAGTGGATATTAGCCCAAAAGCTCAGAATACCCACTATACAACCCCCAAGCCATAGGGAGCTTAAGAAGAAGGAAAACCAAAGTATAGATGCCTCAATCCTACATCGAATGAGGAATGAAATAATCATAGGTGGTAGAAGGAGGGATGGAACTGGGAGGGAGAGAGGAGGGGGAGGGAAAAGGGGGCAGGAGCATGTATTGGAAGGGACAAGAGAGAAGTACAGAGGGTCAGGAAATTGAGTAAAGCCATGTAGCAGTTTGGGATGGGGAACTGGGGGTAGCCACTAGAACATTCCAGACTCTAGGGAAGTGAGAGGCTACCAGGACCCAACAGGGATGACTTTAGCCAAAATTTCCAACAAAGAGGAGAGAGAACCTGTAGAGACTATGTTCAGTAGATAGGCACAGCCCCTAGTTGAGGGATGGAGCCACCCATCCAACTCAAAATTGTTAACCCAGAAATGTTCCTGTCCAAAGGAAAGACATGGGGACAAAAAAAAAGTGGAACAGAGACTGGAGGAAAGAAAGGCCATCTAGAGTCTGCCCATCCTAGGGATCCATCCCATCTGCTGATGCCAAGAAGTACTTGCTGACAGGAGCTTGATATGACTGAGAGGTTCTACAAATACCTGACTCATACAGATGCAGATACTCATAGTCAACTGCTGGACTGAACCCGGATATTCCAATGGAAGAGCTAGGGGAAGGACTGAAGGAGCTGAAGGGGATTGTACTCCATGGGAAGAATAAAATCAACTGACTGGACCATCCAGAGTTCTAAGAGACTAAACCTCCAACCAAAGAGTATACATGGAGGGATCCATGGCTCCATATAAATATATAGCAGAGGATAGCCTTATTTGACATCAATGGAAGGGCAGGCCCTTGGTCCTATGGAGGCTTGATCTCCCATCATAGGGTGATGCTAGTGTGGTGAGGGGAGAGTGGGTAAGTGGGTGGAGGAGTACCCTCATAGAGGCTAGGGGAGGGGGAGGGGTTGAAGGAATGAGGGGGTCTATGGAGCGATAACTGCAAAGGAGGATATTATTTGAAATGTAAGTGAAGAAAATGATTAATAAAAAAGAAAGTTAATTTCACTGGAATTTAAATTAAAGGTAGAATAATATTTTCATAGATCTGAGGGTGAACATATAATTATATTTTTCTCAATCTGCTTTAATAAGTGTTCGACCTCCCCTCTAGTCCATCATCCATCAGAGGTACTGGAAGAGAAAAGTTTTAGGACACATGAGAAGTAGATCTGTTTAGAAATAGTTCTTTGGGGGAGAATCCAATCTTTGTTGTCAGTATGTCAGATGTTCAGTCTAATAGCAAACACCAAATATGAATCAGCAGCTACAGTTCAGTCCTCTTAGAAGACACCGCACACAAACCAGCAGCTTCAGTCTAGTCCATTTTGCCATCATCACACACGAAACAGCAAGGGCAGTTCAATCCAGAAGAAACCCCAAGGCTCGCCAATGAACCCAAGGCCACAGAAGTGGCAAGAAGCTGAAAGAAGTTCACAAGAAGTTATGTTCTGAGATTAATTCTATGATGTCACCACAAGTGTAGCTCTGCAATGCAATGTAAGGTGAACTGATACATGTGTGTTGTTAGTGAAGAATAACAATGCAGAGCAAACAAACCAGTGCTCAAACTCCCACTGTCTGTGGAGTCATACTTATATTCCTTCTGAATATTATGCATCCTTTCATGTGTTTGCTATAGCAAAACGTCCTTTCACCTTTTTCTGCTTCAGGAAAACATTCTTTCATGTGTCTACTTTAATGAAACTTTCTTTTGTCTGTGTGCCTGGGCAAAACATCATTTGACATAATTGACTTCTGAAAGAAACCAGAAGTTTCCACTTCAGAAGGGGAGATTTGAGATGTTGATAAATGGCATAAACTTTCATTTATGAAACAAGTTCTGGAGATAATATATGATATGTTCATTTTATCATGGTGGTCATAATCACATAAAACATACTACATGATCTTATTGGACACTTTCAAGATATGCAATCATCATTCTTCAGATAAATATTGAAAATAAAAGAATGAAAATATAACTGATTAGAAATAGAGAGGAAGATAAGAAAGTACAGGAGCAAAGAAAGAGTGAGTTTCTTCTAATAGAAATACCAAAATGCTTTGGGAGGTCACTGAAAGCTTTAATTAGACATCAAAAGTTCACATTGAGCAGTTACAAAACTAATGTTAAAAAATACATTGCTACAGAACAGTAGAAAACTGAGAATGTTAAGATGAGAGTTTGAACTAAACCTTTTAGTTTGAAGGACCCATCAAGGTTTGGGTTTTGTTTGCTTATATTCCCATCTAACAAAAGAATGATGACTGAAACTTCATTTTCATATCGCTCATAGGTGTATTGATTGCTTCAATACAGCTAAGCTCATTTTGCCTTAATGGCTTGATTTTATCTGTTTTTGTTACTTAGCAAAATGCAAATCAAATATAAGCTATTATTGTGACCATTTCAAAGAAGGATAACTGGACACTTGCCTGCCCATCATATTTCATTTATAACTTGTAAGACCCCTAATCAGATAACCCATAAGGCGACAATGTATGATCTCCAGAAACAATGTTCACAAAAGCAGGTTCTTAATGTACTAAAGTATATAGTTCATATTCAGTAACTCCACACAGAAAAAGGCATAGCAATTTGTCTGAAAAAAAAAAAACCAGTCTTTGTTATGAAAAGAGTGGCAATTAACATGGTTGAGTGAGTAACAGCAAAATAAGATGCACATATGCCAAAGAGTGGAATTTATTTATTTTTAGCCTTTTGGGCATTCTTCACACTGATTTCTAGAATAGCTATAAATGGAAAAAATCTGAATAAGCCCAAACAGAAGAAAGAAAAGAAAAATATTCTCTGCATATACTTAGGAATACTATTCAGCTGTAAAGAAAAAAAATATGACATTTATAGATCTGATGTATGCCAGACCCAGAAAGACAAATGCCACATGTTCACTCTCACCTGTGCTTCCTAGCTACAAATCTTTAGATGTGACAATACACCTGGAATAATAACAGAAACCAGGGCAGTAAAATGGTAAAATGAGGGGCAGTGGAGATGGCATGAGAGAGTAGATCAGTACACAAGTGATATGAAGGGAGAAATGGGGAAATGCGGGGTTTAATTGAGAAGTATGGGTGGAGGTAAATACACACGGAGAAACAGAGAGAGAAGAGGTAAAACTAACACTAAGGATGTTTAAAAAGCCATAAGGAAGCATTTTTATTTAACTAAAATGACACATAAGTGTATATGGGTACATACACATATTTCATTTAAATGAAGCTATACCACTTTAGTAAACAATGTTCTTCCCCAAAGCCATAGAGTATCTATCAAAACCCTAATACTGGGCTTGAGAAATTCCCTTTTGGGTTATGGTCAGGGGAGTCCAAGAGACTCCCAAAACAATATAGGCTATTTAAGTTGCCCTTGATTGTCTTCCAGAGTTTGAAGTCAAGTCCTTCTTGCTGAAGAAACCGCCCAGTTCAGACACAGGACTCAGAATCTGAGCTGGATCTAACATGAAAGCAACCTTCATGAGATTAGCTTTTCAGTACTGAAAAGTGCTTTGCAAGTTGCTAAGTAACAAAAGCAACCAATAGTCCTGCCCAGCTGTGATGCCTATGAACTATAGCAATGACCAACAAAGCAAAATAGTACTAACGGTGCAATAGTGACACCCATACTTTAACAGTAATCAATATTTGTCTAGTTGTACGTAAGGCTTGATCAACAGTAGAGAAATTCTGCCTGACACTTGGAAACCTGACCAACTAACCAGGATTAATGAGGCCATATATCATAGAAAAGAAATTACTATCCCCACTTTAGTAGACCAACATGATTCTAAACTGTATTCTAAATAAGTATCTTTTTATTCACAGGTGAATGTACCTCTCATCCCTCATCAAAGAATCTTTTCTTTGAAACTGAGGAAGACCATTACAGAAATTTCAAATAGAGTTACAAAATGCAAAGAAGAACTCATAGTGGATTAACCATCTCCAATTGATACATTTACAACAAAACTCCTATACCTAAGCCTCAGAGTACATGACAGAAAAGGGGGAAGGACTCTAAAAGCCACAGGACCAGGAAATCCACTGTGTTCTTGTGTTTCCTAGATACAATGAGGACCCTTCATCAATGATACCACAATAATATAGTTACCTAAACAAGACCCAAACACTGACAACTTCAAGGAACATGATAATGTGCAAGAAGAAAACCTCACATGCGCCCTACCTGTTGGCATTCTGTCTAAACTCCACCCCACAGTTACCTGGCAACAGATAGGTATGCTCCTCCCCAGAGTTGCCTGGCAACAGCCAGGTGGGCCTGGCCCACTATAAAAGGGTCTGCTTGCCCCCTCCTCCCTCTCTTACCTCTTTCTCTTGCCTCTCTCCTATTTCTCTTACCTCGCCCCATTCCCTTCCCCCTCTCTCCACGTGGTCATGGCCGGCCTCCACTCCTATACTTCTCTTCTCTCTCTCTCTGCCTTTCTCTTCCTCTACTACCCTCTTAACTCCCCTTCCTATGCCCTAAATAAACTCTGTTTCTATACTATACCTTTGTGTGTGGCTGGTTCCTCAGGGGGAAGGGATGCCTGGGCTTGGGCCTACTGAGGCACACCCTTCCCCCACACCTACCTCCCCTTAACCCCATATAACATATATCTCTCTATATATTTTTATAAACACAACACTACCGATACAGAGAACTACACACAACTAATGACTGCTGACAGAGGGAAAATTAGTCTTCCCCATAGATGAGTTTCCTTAAGTTGTCATACACATACAAATAACCCTATATTCAGAGGTTGTATTTAAATATTACATATATACATATAAAATAAATTAATATGATGGTATGAATGGGAGGGGCATAGGAGGAATTAGGAGAAGGAAAGGGGTTATGTAGTAGATTTATTCAGTCTGGAACCTTCCATTTTAAAGGTAAATTCTTTAAGATGAAGAATGTGACAGGCAGGAAAAACAACAGAATATTTTAAGATAGGATATTTAAAGGAAGGTGAGACAACAGGGTGTTTGTTCTAAAGAGAGGTGAAATATTCCACCCTACGCCTAAGCAACAGGGAAGCTCAGGAATAACCAACTAAAAATGACTTCAGGAATTGCCTGAAACTGACCAGATTCTCCAGGTCTCTCCCTCTCTGTGGATGTATAGAAACAGTAAAGAGCAAACAAGACAGACTACCTTGAAGAATCTTAGAAAAACCCAGCTGCCTGGAAAATAGAGACTGTCTGAGCATACTCAAATAAAAAGAAACTGAGCTCCTTGGAAGAGCCTCAGGCTTACTAAACTACCTACGAAGGATGGAGACTGTCCTACCTGTTAAGCATCCTGCATGTTGTATAATATGTTCCAGATTTCCCAGCTATGTTAGATGTCACCCATGCTGGGGTAGACTTTAATGATACAGCTGTCTGTGAGTTACTCCTGCTCCTGTAAGTAACCCCTCACCCATACTCCTTTAAGTAAGCTCACAAAAACTCACTGGTTCACCAAGTTGGTATTTTTACTTAGCTCAGTCATCAACTCCCTATCTGAAGTGAGTACACATTTGTTCATATATTCTCAG